>JAYKTE010298023.1:0-11404 GCA_036873565.1 Xipholeptos notoides | reverse complement strand
CGATTCTTTCATTACGATTCTCTTGAATTTTTAAGTTAATCTTTAATCGGAATTGTTAATCAACATTTTCCTGGAATTGGTATTGGAATCGGACAAAATTTAGGAATCGTCCAAACACTAATATATATATATATATATACATATGTAAATGTATGTAAACAGAGCAGCAACCTTTTAGTCTGATGAATGCAAAGTCAAGAAACTAACAGTCAACAAATGCTATTGACTCCATGTCTATGGTTATCTATTACATATGCTCTAATACTGATATTAAGTACCTCAACTATAAATATAGGCAACATTTTCTTCACATATTAATATATATATATTAATATGTGTAGAAAATATATAAATATATATATATGTGTATGTGCGTGTGTGTGTGTGTGTATATATATATATATATATATATATATATATATATTCAATATAGTTAAATTAGATCAACAGCATATTAGTGGAATTTATTTAAATCATCATCAGGGTTTATTGGTGTTAATCTACATGGAAAGATTGTTTTGACATAAATCTTCATTATGCTGTGACCTATGAATAAATAAATGGTATAGTATTGACCTGATTCAACTATATCCGTGTTTTGTTGCTGTTTTAAATATTTATCTTTGTCACACATTGTATATAAGATATTCAGACATGAGGAAAGCTTTTTTAATTTAGAAATTTAGCTGTTAAGGGGTTCAAAGTTGGAAGATTGCACAGTTGCAGTCTCTAGCAAACTACTTTGCCAATTTTGGGTCTAAAAACTTGAAATTTGATATATGGATTATTTGCACCCGAGGAATACTTTCTAATTGGTTTTGAACCTAAAAAATTGCTGTTAAGGGGCCAAATGTATAGTGCCACTTTTTTATATAATAGGGTTTCTTAACTATCTTAGTAGTAAGTCCCAACGCTTGGTCAAAGCCGGGCAATACTTCTAGTATATATATATATATATATATAACAAAGATATTTGCAGACCAATAAAATCAAATCTTATATATGCATATGTGATAGTGTATATCATATTTGTTTGTGTATATTTTTTTTTTCTATGTACACTTGTATATACATACATTTGCATTTATAAAATATATATCCCTATCTGTGTGCCTATATGGTATATATGTATCTCTATATTTATGCATCTAATTAGTATATTTTGTCAGAATGTTGATATCCAAATGTGTGTT
Source organism: Xipholeptos notoides (assembly GCA_036873565.1). Taxonomy (NCBI): domain Eukaryota; kingdom Metazoa; phylum Mollusca; class Cephalopoda; family Idiosepiidae; genus Xipholeptos; species Xipholeptos notoides. Next base: position 10,211 of record JAYKTE010298023.1, on the reverse strand, counting down.
ATTAAAAAGAATTATTATTTTTCTTTTTCATATTCTAAAAAAATTTTTTTCTTGTGTTCTAACAAGAGATCTAGTCGAGTTGATTACATAAAATCACTAGACCTCTGGACTAAATCTCTTGTTAGAAAAGAGGAAAAGTTTAAAATGAAAATATTTATAATAAGAATAAAAAAATTTTTTAATGTTCATATATATACATACACACACACACACAAACACACTCATACCTGTAAGCATTTGTTGTGTATGTGTGTATCTGGGTAGATATATTAACTGAAAAATGGAAATTTGAAACTCAATTTGTATAAAAACCAAACAGCATAAAGAAAAAGTTAAAAAATATTAGGGTGCTGATTTAACAGTGCTTATTGGTTTCACTTTTGACAAAGGGTTGTATCTGATGAAAGCTTTTATACTGACATATGTGTCAGTGTTCTTGAATCTCTTTCCTTTTTTTGGTAATATATTCCTTACTTTGTTTCCAATAAATTCATTTCCAGCTGTCTCGGGCAAATAAGGCCAGTTAACTGAGGAGAGTAACTCATCTAGGTGTAAGGATAACACTGATTCCAAAAACCCGTTGGATGAGACCTGTTAAATCAATGAGAGTAACTCATCTAAATGAAGAACAACACTGATTACAAAAAGCCTAGGAATATGAGGAGCATCTAAAAACTGGCTTTATGCCTAACTTTGATTTGTACTCAACCAAGTAGATATATCCGTACTTCCTTTCATTTTTCTATAAATGAGAAGATGTAGATAAGCACAGACAGTCATCAGCCTACCAGAGGCCTTTGAATTTATGTCTACACTTATCTAATACACTCTTTTCATCTCTGATATTGAGCACTTTAACCATAAATTTTCTCCACATATTAATATATCTGTAGCGAGGTGGCACAGTGGTAAAAGCTTGAACTCTGGAATCATATTTCACAAGTTCAAATCGCAGTCAAAACCATTACATTCACTTTTAGTTGTCTCGAGCAGATGAGGCTCATAAAATTCTGGAGAGTAACTCATCTAGGAAAAAAACACTCTGATATAAAATCTGTGCTCTATTTGGCCGATCAATCATCTTGCTTTGCTTGTCACTGGTTAAAGGCTGAATGGAAAGAGACCATATTGTATGTGTTGTACAAGCGTACAACATGTTAATTATCTGAACAGAAAATCCTTACATTTCAGACATGAGGGTTGGCCTTCTTCTGTTAAGAAGGGACAGTCACCATATATATATATGTAATTATATATATAAAGCAATTTAATTCTTCTTTTCTCTCTTTTTCTTCTCTTATATTCTGTCCTCATTTCTCACTCTCTCTTTCACTGTTTTGATTCTTAGTCTATCACACAATTTTTCCTTGCTGTTCTTGCTCCTTTCTTTCTGTTTGAACCTATTTTCAATTTTCCTCTTTCTCTCTCTTTTATCCTTTTCTTTCATTTTCTCTCTCCCTCTCTTTTCCCTTTCTTTCTCTCATTTTCTCTCTTTTCCTCCTTTCCTTTACCTTCCTTTACTTTCCTTTCTTTTTCTCTCTTCTTTTCCTTCCCTTTCCCTCATTTTCTCTCTCCCTCTCTTCCTTTACATCTCTTTCTCTCATTCTCTCTTCCTTTAACTCCCTTTTCTCTCCTTCTCTCTTTTTCCCTCTCTCTTTCTTCCTTTACCCCATTTCTATTTCTCTCTTTCTTTTTTCCTTTACCTCCTTTCTCTCATTTTCTCTTTCTTCCCTTTCTCTCATTTTCTCTTTCTCTTTCTTCCCTTTCTCTCATTTTCTCTTTCTCTTCCCTTACCTCCCTATCTTATCTTCTCTTTCTCTCTCTCTCTCTCTCTCTCTTGCCCCAGTATTTTAAAACGTCCCAAATTTTTCCAACTAAATCCAATTTTTACCTCACTCTTTTTACCTTTTCCTTTTTATTTTTTATGAATTAAGAAAAAACAAAACCAAAACAAAACAAAAAAAGATAAAGAAATAAATACAACCCGCCATACACAACCAAAAAATCCAACACAAAATCTAACTTAAATCCATCCCCCCCTCCTCTAAAAACCCAAATTCGTTGTTTGAAAATTGAAGGGTTAATTTCCACTGCTCCTCTATCCCCTTTCCCCGCCACTATCTCCCTCTGCCTCTCCCTCCCTCTGCCTCTCCCTTCCCTACATCTTTTTCAGATTTGAATTTAAAAAAATAAAAATTTCATTTTTTTTTTTTACATTTTATTTTAAAGTTTGTATTGTTCCTAGTCGTGCTGATCCTATGTCTCCAAATTGCCCCCCACTCTCTTTTTCTGCTTTGTTTTCCTCTTCGTTCCCTCTCTTCTTCTACTCTTTCCAGCCTCTATGTAATAAATGAGAAGACTAGCAATTCCTATGTAAATTACGTCGAGCGCTGATGTAATGTCCCTTATATGGTCTGAAATGTTCGACCTGCATTTTAGTGTCAATGTGTAGCAGTGTGCTACTATACACAGAAGGGTTCATCTCTCTGGCATAACATGCCCCCTCCCCAATGACTACTTTTTAAAAAAATCTTTTTAAAGAAATAAAAAAAAAATTGAAATTTAAATGGTAAGGTAATATACTGATATCCTCAAAAAATGCAAATTTATTTTTAGGGCTTGCTACTTGCTTTGCTCAGCAGCTGGCTACTATCTACAGAAGTGTGGTCTTCATAAGCCCATAGCCCCATTCAATTTTTTTCATTTTTTTTATCAAATTTTGAAAAAGTTTAAATAGTAAGGGGAAATATATATAGTGAGATCTTTTAAAAATGGAAATCATGAAAAAAAAATTATTATTTTTTGACAGAGAGAGCTAACAAATTAAGCGACTCAACTCGGCACACTGCAGAATTGTATAGTCCGACTTAAATCCATTAAAAAGAAAAATAAATATATATATATATATATATAAAATAAATAAAAACAATTTTTTTAAGTAAAAGAGAAAATTGCTTCATTATAGAAATCCAAATTCTGAAATTCGTTTAATATTTTTACAAGTTAACAATTTACAATAAAACATGGCAGAGAGACGTTAATAATCTTTACCATAAAGAACCACCTTTTTTTTTTTTTTTCAATGTTTTAAAATAATATCAAGATAAAGTGCTTAAGATGAATTCAAATTTATTATTGTTCTTTTATTGCTGGCTTTTGTAGCCATAGAACAGAAAGCTTACACCCAAATTTCCCAGAAAGAAATAGGAGTTAGGTTCTTTTAAAATGCTTAAATGATAGACTTAAATACTACAAATTGAGTTTATATTTCACTTTTGTTTTGGGTTTTTTTTTTTTTGGCTTATCATTTAGTTTTTCAGACCTGAAAGTGTAGAAAAGGACTACAAACTATATTCTGACCGAAGGAGTCTCACTTTAACGAAAATAATTATTTAAAAAACCTTAACTGCTTACATAGTGGACTAAACAAAAACAACTGTATTAGGTTTGTTATTTTGAACCCTTACTAATTAGTTTCTATGTGCTGAAAAACTGTATAATCAGGCATTATTAGTCCCTTATTCATTTGAAATCATCAAATATTTAGTCAAGATACTAAGATTTTTAAGAAATTAATTAAAAAAGGGATTTCTTTAAATTCCACTGAAAGGTTTTGTGTTCTTGTAATATGATTTTCCTTGTGTTTTCAGAATAACAACATTTTTTGTTAATTTAATGTTGATATTCTGGGACTTTTAAGAATTTAATTTGAATTTCTAGGCAAGGCTATTTTTTTTTTAATTTTCGCAGTTTATCAGGGTACAGTGATAAACTTTAAAAATTTTTTTATATAAATAGTGTTTTTGAAAAGAATTTTCTAGCAGCATCATTGTAAGAATGCTAAAATAATTGAAATTTTAAATTGATTTGTAGAGTGGGGGGCTTTCTTTTTTAAATACTCAGCAGTTAGATATTTGAAAAAGTGTTTGACTGTCAATGGCTCATCAAATTCTGGTTTTTCTTCAAAAATAAATCAAAATATTATTTTAAGGATTGTAAATCAATATATTTGCAGGTTTATTTGTTCGTTTATTATTATTAAATACAAAAATCTTCAATATTCATAATTTCTTAGGAGAAGCAGAAAGCTACTGAAAAAAAAAATAAAGATACTCCTTTTTTTTAGTTAGTTGTTTTTTCAATCTTTAATGTATAGTAAACCAAGAAATTATTACTAAGCTAATATTTAAAACTTATCTCTAAAATTATCTAATTCAAAATAACATTTTTAGGGTTTGATTATTTTTGTATTTAGCTTATGACTGAACTGTTTAAGACTGATTTTAAGATTTCAATGAATATAATTTCCCTCCATAGCAATATAATTCATTGATTGTTTTATGAATCTTAAGAAATCCAAGTCTTCAGATATTTATTGCTAATCCACTTATGGCTTAATTAATGTTTAGTCTTCCTTGTTTCATGGAATATTTGATATTTATACTAAGCAATGTGTTATCTAAGGGATAAGTATGTTTACCCTGCTCATATACTTAAAACATAAATTTAGGATAGATAAAATTCAGAAAGAAAATATTTGGTTAATATAATGCCAAGTTATTGAAGAATAATTCAAATTTAATTTTTCTTGAAAATATCAAGATCATATTTGTTATTTTATTCATGATTCATTCAATTTTTTGTTTCTATCAAAATTAAAACATTTTTAAGAATAAGAAAACAGTATATTTAAAGGTTTTCTTTAAAAAAAATGCCAATTTGGAAATAACTTTTTGGTTTTTATAATTTTTATTTTATTTTAAGGAATATGGTTTGTCAATTTTAGGGATTTGAAAATTGATGATTGCAAAGAGAAGTGGTTCACTCACTTAACAAATCTTTGAAAAGTAAAATCGACAAAGACTGTTTGATCCAAAATCTTTAAGAAAAAAAAATCTAATTTTTTATTTTTTCTTTGAAAGTTTTTACCATTTTTTTGTTTTAGTAGTTGACAGGAACAGAATTTTTTTTTCTTTTGTTTTCTTTAAAAAAAATAGTTTAAGAAATACAACAGTTATTATTATCAGAGATAACCAGATTTTGAAAAAGAACATTTAAGAACTAATACAGTTTGTTCAACATTTTCATCCTTAAACATTTTCACAGAAACACTTCCATATTTTTGTTTATGGAAACCTTTAAGAAAAGGATTTTGAAAAAGATATAAAATCTAGATATTATCAAAGATTATCTTTGGAGGAAATATCCTAAGATTCATACTCCAGATATATCTTATGGGTAACCATTTTCATGGATTAACTATTTTAAAATTATTTTTAAAATCCTATTTATATTTTCTTTTCATTAAGATTTTAAGTAATACAATTTTAGAAACTACTTTGGTATAATCAGTATAAAACAAATCAGTAATTTTTTATATAATTTTGGATTGATTCAACTGATGAAACAAGTAAATTGTGCAATCAGCACTTATTTATTTCTTTTTTCATTTAGAAAAAAATGTTTAAAAATGAGTGATAGAATGTGTTCTAAGATATGATATATATATATATATATAAGATAATTGAAAAAATAATTTTCCCTGTACTTTAAATCTATGTGTTAGAGAAATATCAGACTTTGATGATTGCTTTCTTTAAAACAAAATAAATAATTCTTTAAATCATAGCTAGAAGAAATATTGAATTACAACTAAAACCTCTAAAAGCTTTAAAGAAAAACCAATTTCAAATTACAGATATTTATTCTACCTAATCTCAGAAAACAAACTCTAGGAATATATCTTAATTTGTTTTTCAAGGCCTTTATTGCTTTGTCTTTTTGAGTAAAAATATAATTTGAGTTTCCCATATTACAAAAAATAAGATACTGGGGAAGGGGTTTACATTTCAGTGATATTTTTTTTTCTAATGGATTAAAAAAATCTTTATTAAAGATGATTCTTTATTTAATAATTGCTAAAAATTTCAAAATGATAGACTGATTCTCTGAATTTTGATTATTTTTTTAATATGGACTGTAAAAAAATGGAGTTACTTAAGAATGTTTGCCTCTTCCTAAATTAAAAAAATTAATTTTTAAATTAATTTGTCCAGCTTTACAATTGTGATGGCTTAGCAGTTGTAGCTAGACTGGAAAAGGGTTGCATGCACTCTATGGTAGAGGGAACATCCCCACTTTTTTAAAACGGTAAATAAAACTGACTGTTTAAAAAAATTTTGTTTGGATTTTCAACGTAACTTTTTTTAATGAAATAATTTTTTTTTTTCTTTAAATTGTTCATTGTTGCAAATAGTTTAATCCTTGTCTATAGAGTCTGTAAATAAAAGAAAAGAAGATAGATTTAAAATAGAATGATAATGATGATATCATAATAGGACCCTTAAAAATTATAATTTTTAATTTAATTTATTAAGGCTTGCTATATTTAAAATGCCTAGCATTTTGCATCTCTACTGGGAAGAGCTGCCTACACTCCACGACTGACAGACTGTCTCCTTTAAAAATCAGAAGGTAAAGCAGAAAAAAAAGATTAAAAAAATACCAAGACTCTTAAAAATGCAAATTTTATATGTATTTTTTAAGGTTGACTATCTTCAATGCTTAACAGCTTGTAATTCTACAAAGAAAGACTGCACTACACACTTCAGATTGAGGGGCTAACTTTATGGGTTGGGTGTAACAGAAAAATATGGGTTGGGGGTAACAGAAAATTATATATAAATTGAAAGGAACAATTTTTAAAAAAATTTAATTTTAAAATCATTTATTGTAAGTTTTATAATTTTGGGAGAGAAGAGAACTCAGCATTTATGTAATTGGGAAATTTGGGAAATTCAAAGTAGGTTCTTTTAAAATAGATCAACACTAGCATGCCCATGCTGTAAAAAATGTTGGCATCAAAATGTTAGTAAAATAATAAAAAATATAGTAAATTTGTATTAAAGAATAGAATTAGAAAATACAAATAATAATGCTTGAACAGCCCAAAAATGAGAATAGAATATGAATAAAAAAATAAATCTAATATGTTCACTGTGTGACACAGTACATACAAATAAAAAGAAATAAAAATTAATAAAAAAAACTAAAAAATACACATCAGTCATTAAAAAAGAGATAGATAACAAAAAAGTCCCAAGCTTATCAACTCATAAATTTCATAATCAATTATTTGAAATAGTCATATTTCTTAGATTATGACAAAAATTCCTCTTATATAAGTATAGTCCCCAAGCTCAGTAGGTAGAGAATCAGACTTTTAAAATAAAAAAAATGAAGGAAATCTGAGTCTTGGGCTCAATTCCCCATACGGGTTATACATTTTTGCTTTCAATCTTCAGAGCATTGCACAATACATACAAATGAAAAATAAATAAATAAATAGATACACATCAGTCATTATTTTCAGGGAGATGAGTTAAGATAATTCTTGAACCTTTTAAAAAAGACTTAACTTTTGATTAATTTAAATTTTGATTTTAATATAGGTCCATAATTTTGAAGGTTTAGCCATTGATAATTTCTAAAATAAGATTTAATCATTGATGTTTAGAATGCCAGTAAAAATTGATCTAGTTTGAAATTCTTTAATAATTAAGAGATAGTATATTTAATACCAATAAAGAATATAATTTATTTTTTCCAAGAGTTGTTGTAATTAGGACTTAATTACAAAATGAATGGAATTGTATCCATTTATCTAATGCACTGGCTGACAAAATTAAGATATCTGGTCTTTGAAAAAAATAAAATCCTATCCATGTCGAAGACTAGTTATGTGGTTTTTTTGGTGCTTTTCTTATTTTTCAATTGGTATGAAAACCTTTAATGTATTTGTGTCCATTTGGAGAAACAATTTGTACATGAAAAATTGGCTTTTTCTCAGATCTTGGTGTTTCTATTATTTTTTCATAGCTATGAAAACACTTGATGTATTTGCATCCAATTGGAGAAACAATTTGTGAATAAAAATAGGTTTTTTTCTCATCTGTTTTGGGTATGAAAATTCACAATTTCTGAAAGTTCATAAAACTCTTTTTAGAGCTAAAACTAACAGGTTTTTGAAACTTGAGATCTGTAGTATTGATTTTTTTTTATGATTTTAGATAACATTTAAAGTAAAAACTGTAAATTTGGTGATATCGTGTATTGGTAAAATTTGCTAAAAACAACAACTCTGGCTTCTTGCCACTAAAAAAAATGGTGTGTCAGTCAATAGTTTAAAAGTTTTTCCTTTTTTTTATCTTCCACTTATAGTAACACCGCAACATATAATTTTAATTCATTCTTGGACCTAAGTTGTATGTTAGATTATTCTGATGCTGGTCCAATTACTCCCTCAGAAATACATGTAAGACCTTTCAATTCATTCCACAGATCAAAAACCTACCATAACTCTTCAGTAAAAAAAAGATTTGCTCCTAGAAACCCAACTGAAATGCATTGTAAAATATATATAGATATATACAGAGAAATCTAATCTTAATCAAAAATATTTATGCGAGTATTCTTAGCTAGCTTTTGTCTTGGAATAACCCTGATAATTATTGACAATTGATGATCGAAAAAAATAAGCATCTAGAAGGAACAGTGCTGTTACAATTAAGAGTAAAACTGTAAAAATTGCCATTACGAAGGCATAACTGTATCGTGGACCAGTCATTAGACCATTTGTTTCTGCATTATATTTATTTTTAGGAGTCTTATTGAGATGAGGCTTTCATCTCAATAAGACTCCTAAAAATAAATATAATTACAAACTCGGGACGGACCCGATAAAAATGGAAGAAATAATAATTGGATTTATAAGACCGAAAAATCCAACCATCATCGCCCTTACGGGTCCGTGGCATAGCAGATACAAGTGTTGATGTCTGGACGGTTCCAGGTGAACATTGGCAAAAGATAGCAGTTTCGATTCCTACCCAAGCCGACCAGAGGGTTACTTGTTCAAAAATGTGGTGCGATAGACAACAACTACTGATGGTAGTGGTTGCTGAGGAGGCGGTTTCAAGACTCAAAATTCCTATCCGAGGTCATGGTTAACCACCTGACGAAGGCTAGAGGGATAGTTGGCCGAAACGTAGTGTAACAGCACCTAATCCAAGATGAGGACAACAGTCCGTTAATAAAAGATTGCTGGTAAATAAAATGTTTGAAACTAATAATTTTCAATTTCTTTTTGGCTGATTCTATTCAAAAGACATTTTCTTGTATTTATTCGGGAATTCTTTGAGATGAAGCTGTTCATATTTCTTCTCTAAAGATAGCAATTTCAAATCCTACCCAAGCAGGCCAAGGGTTTAGTTGATCAAAACATGGTGTGACAGACTACAACTATAAAAGGCAGTGAATGCTGGGGATATGGTAACAATACTCAGAGTTCCTATCTGGTGTCACAGTAAATCACCTGATGAAGGCCAGAGGATAAGTTTGCAAAAACATAGTGAAACAACGACTACAATAGATTAGGACAACAGTCTACAAGAAATTAATACATTTTTTTTAATGAAAAATTAAAACTTTATTCTATAAATGTCACCACAAAACTTTGATGTCATATGCTGGATTTTCCCTCGGATGTAGAGTCAATAATTTCACTTTGTATGTTCGAAATTTCTATGCTTAGGCCATTTTATGTAGGGTTGTTACTGTATTCAGTAAAATTTTTAAATCTACAATTGTTAATATATGTTAATATATTTTAGTTTCTACTTTTACGTTTATTTTTAGAGGCTTCTATGAAGATTTTTCCAAAAGTAATGCCAACTAATTTTTAAGTTATCATTTGTTGAAGAGTTAGAAAAACAGGAGTGGTATCATAAAAATGAGCAACCTTTTGTACTCCAGAATTTATTTTACTACATAGTAAACCACGATTCTCAATGCACTTTTGCCGCCAATGAACGAGGCGGTGCATTTTCGTGTCCGGAGCCACTTTGTCACTCATATCACTGTTGCCACACTGAAATCAAGGAACCCAACTCTTAACTGTGCTAACATTAACTTCATAACTGGACTTGAAAAATAAAACTTAAATTTTAGATCAATTTTTAGTTCTTGGTTTATTTGTATTTTAATATCTGGGATATTACAAATATTGACAATATTTGCTTTCACTGGATTTGAAATTGTCACTCTTCTGCATTTGTAAGTGACTATTGCCACAATGGGAATTTCAAATTCATCTATAACTATCTTTGCTTTATATATATATATATATATATATATATATATATAGAGAGAGA
>JAYKTE010297912.1:0-11404 GCA_036873565.1 Xipholeptos notoides | reverse complement strand
GATTGCCACAGACCACATGAACAACAGACCTCAGGTTTTTACTTCAGAGTTTTCCTTCTCCTAGATGCCTGTCTTACTGGGGGCGCGGTTAAAACCACTGGGCAGATGCACCCTTAGACACTAATCGGTATTTCCACGTACTGGCGCAATATACGGTACCTGGTATTCATAAATGGTCACCCATCTAAGTACTGACCAGGCTCGACGTAGCTTAACTTCGGTGATCTGACGGGAACCGGTGTGTCCAACGCGACTTGACCGTATATATATATATATTATTCTTAATCCATTAGCTCAAACACCAGTCAGTAAATTCTATTTCCTTACACAGCAGTATTCTTGTAAAAAAATATGAATCTCATTCCCAACCTAACTGTAGGTTAAATAATTTACAGTTGTTTTTAATTTTACAAAAATAATTTTGGCATATATAACCAGTGGTTGATATGACAGCAAATAAAAATAACCCAAACCTTTATTTGTATGATAAATCTATCATTTTCAAAGCATTATATGAAGAAGTGCAAAGACTATACAAAAGAGGCGAACATCAGATTTACTGAATAAAACAAAACTAAAATTATGAAGTATTTAAATACTATGAAAGTCAAATACAAGCAATTATATGCAAAAGTAACTTATTTTAGTAATAAATTTAAAATGAAAAGAGTAGGAAAGTAGACAATCTTTATTAAATCCCACACCAAAAAGAGTTTGGAAATAAGGAAAGTAGAAGTACCGTAATGCAGACTTTTCTTTAGAAGCATGTGCATATAAATTGGTAGGCAGCCAAAAACATATCAGCAGATAATCATTTGGCATTAAAAAAAATGATCACAAAACAAAAGACAATCAGTGGTCATGGGCACCACCTCATCTGCTATAATCATTCAATAATTCATTAATAATAAAACCATGTGATAAACTATCAACCAATCAAATATATAACAATAAACCTCTGAAGAAGCTCCTCTAATTTTCTTAGAAGTGTAGGATTAGGAGCATTTTTAAATACTTAGGTTAGTGCAACTAGAAAACAGCCAAGTGCATAGGGAAAAAAGCAAATAATTGAAAGATAATCGTATGATATACAAAAGGTTTGGTATTTCTGCACTGAATCTGAAAATTAGTGTGTTGTTGTGTACATAAAAAGCTAAGTTTATTAACTTGAATCTCAATTATCTTATCAACTATAGACAAGTAAAATAATTTTACATATAATATGATGTAAGGATTAGAAAACATGAGAATGTTAGTTAATAAGTTTCACTTATCTCCTAAACCAAGTCTAAATCAAAATCATTCCATAACATTTAGGTTAATACCCTTGGGAAAGGTATCATATTTCATCCATCTTTGAATAACACTAGTTGTTCTATTAAGGTACAAGTTGATTAGAGAGAGACAATTATTAACTCCAGTTGCAAAATAAAAATTTGTTTCATGGATATTAATGTATATATAAGAGTGAGAATGTGTGTGTGTGGAACAGTCTATCAAAATACTCAGTCAATTTTGGGTCTACAGATATGAAATTTTATATATGAATACCCCGGAGAATACTTTTTAATTCATTTTGAGTTGGAAATTTAGCTGCTAAGAGGTCAAAGTTGAAAGATTGAACCATTGCAATCTCTACCAAACTACTCAGCTAATTTTGGGTCTTAATACTAAATTTGATATATGGGGTATTCAGACCTAGGGGGCACTTTCTAATTGGTTTTGAGCCAGAGAAAAATAGCTTAGGAGTCAAAATTTGGAATTACAAAAATCAACATGAACACAAAAGCGAGCGTAAAAACATTCAGATCAATAAAGCACAATAATGGCAACTTACGTTTCATGAATTAGTATTTAAATTGACATTAGGGAGAGCGTTTACTATTTTATTTTTTTATAAACTTAGTTTTAGTCAGTCAGTAAGTCAGTCCAGTCCAGTTAGTTCACTGTACTTTCAACTTTCAAAAACCAGAGAGCAATAGAAATGGATATGAAATTTTTAAATAAATAAAAATTATACAAATTATCTCCAAAAGAAAAAAAAAAGAATACTAAATCTTGAAATTCTTCTCAAGTGTAAGGAAGGACTAAAAAATATTAACCTCACCTCACCTCACCACAGGCACTGCTTCTTTTGCAGTAACACTTGGTAAAGTAAAAATCCCCTGTAATAACTTTATACATCGGAGTCAGACAACAACCCCGGTTGTTGCAATCTTTTTAAATAAGTTTCTGCAGTTTTTGTTCACATGCAGTCAATGCTAAAAATTGCATTAAGAAGAAACCTTGCAAACTAAGAATTTACTGATGGCAGTTGTTTGTTAAAAAATTATATTAAAAAAAAAAAAAAAAAAAAAGAATCCTCTTTTGATGACGATCATTTAGTAAACCTAAACCTTTTAAACAGCTTTGACCAAAACCAGCTCTTTTTTCCTCATCAAATCTTACAAATAATGGAGATATTGCTCCAGAAATTACCAAGGTGGGGAGGGACTGACTGGATCCATTACATTATTTACATTTTTTTTACTGTACTGACCCGAGGTTAACTTTAAAAAAAAGCTACAAATTTAGTTAAATTAAAAAGTACTAAACAGGAACAGAACAGTAACACTCAACAACATCGAAGACTAGTTAACTTACACCCAAAAAAACAACTAACTAATAATAAAAATGAGAAAGAATTTTAAGACGGCAACATTCAACAACAAAGGCTACAAGTGTAAATTATTACTAGTGTTGTCATTAATTCGGTTTAATTTCTTTATATCTGCCCAACAATCAACATCAACAATAAACAAAACGCTAGCGTGAGCGTCTTCGTTCCGTAGCAATCATTGTCCATTCAGGTCCCATGTTTTTCAGCCAATCAAACCAAATATATAATAAAAAGTATTGTCAAACAAACAAGTAAATAAAGTTTAATTTTCCATGTAAAAATATCTTAATTACAATCATCAGTCAAATAAAATATGACTCAATAGTGAGACTGCGAGAGAGTGCCACTACTGTCATCCACACAACCACATTCATATGCAGTGAAAACTAAACTCAACAAAATCCATGGGATTGTCTGATTGGCAGTAAGTGGAGTAGTAGTGACATACATGACATCATCATCATATTTATTTTTCGGTTTCGTTGGAATTGAATTAACTATTCTGAATTACAGAAATTCATGGTTTATTTTTAAAAAGTGCTACTACTTAAATTAAAGTGTCACAAACGATTAGAAAACTCCTCCATGATAAAAATAAAAGTAACGAAAAGGGAACGGGCTAAAAACGAACTGCAAATGACGAGACGTAACGTAACGCATACCAATAATACCATTTATATATAAAAAAACCCAAACATTTTGTTCATTTGATTTTCCGAAAAATATTTTGACAAAATGGAAAAGAATAATGAATAATGCATTTTCACTCAGTAGCATTCAACATGACGAATAAAAAAAAATCCTAAATGGGAATTATTGGAATGTCACGTGACCAGGAACGGTCATTATTACAGAGTTGAGTTTGGAATGGAAAAAAAAAAAATCAAAATTGTGCTTTCAACACATCAAAACCAATCAATCATTTAAAGTATGGTTGTTAACAGATTTTTTTTTTAAAGTTCAAGAACGAATTTTTGAAAATGTTCTCCCGTGACTTACCCCCCCCCCTCACTTCAATCCTTATTCGACAATAAAATGCATCATTGCAATAATGGAATGGACTGACTACAATACAATACCCATAAATGTTACTACTCTAAATGTTTCTTAGGCTAGCCAGGTCACCACACCAGCATCTCTTTAAACTTAAAAAAGAATGAAAAAAAAAAAGAATGGATTAAATTGATATTTGACATTATGCAGCCAGTCTCAGTCAGTAGTCCGTGATTCCGTTTCGTGACTAGAAGAAGGCACTAAAGGCAGCGATAGAAACTCAAGCATTAATGAAGACGACGAGTACGACACGCAGAAGGTACTTTAATGAAAATGAAGATAAAGAAGAAGCAAAGCGGGTAGTCAAAAAGTATTAAATCAGGATTCTGACAGAAAAGATCAAGCAAAGCAAATCATACGTGCTTTTATTTGTTGCTTGTGTGTGTTCACACACAGACAGCAGCCATTTCAGCAAATTCAAATATAATTTTGGAGAATTCTAGTTGGTTTGGTTTTTAATGCAGTTGATAAGGCTAGACAGCTGTTGCAACGTTCCACAAACAGTCGGAATCAAATAAAAAATTATCGAAAAATTTAAATTTTTTTAAAAAGTTTTTTCGGAGCAGGAAAGATTCTAATAAATGAAGAAAATTAATGGTGAATTCCTGAAATCAAAACGAAAACCACAGTTTTCGTTGAATCATTTAGGAAAATAAAATAATGAATATTTCAATTATTGAAAAGAGTTAGTTTTCCTTTCAAATTTCCGATAAGTATTAAAAAAAAAAAAAAGTTGTCCATCTAAATACAAAATTATCCCTAGAAAAATCATTAATTGTATCAAAACTATTATTTTTAACTTATGAAAAAAGAAAAAAAAAAGCAAATATTTTTTTCGGGATGACAAGAAAATTCCTTAAGTATTTAGAAAAGACTAGAAAGTAGTAGTAATGGTTGATATAAATACCGGCTCAAAACAATCAATTCAATCATAAAGTAGTAATTTTTCGGTGTTTCAAGTTTATAACTTAAAAACAAAAATAAAGTAAAGGATGATTTAGGCTCTAGTGGTGGTGGGTGGATGATCACTAGAGCCTATTGCAGTCAGTATTCAAATAATGTAGGGTAAGGACTTGTTAATGAAAAGAGTGTGGGTAGTCAGCGAATTACTTGTGGACGAAACATTTAAATTCTAACTTAAAAAAATTAGTCAACTAGCATTTAGAGGAAGTAATTGAATACTTTAACGAAGTTTTCCCAAGAAATTTGTTTTTAGATATTAAAATCGATTCAAGAAAATCATTATGAAGGCATCTAGAAATTTCAAAGAAACTTACATAGACATTAACGGATAATGATTTCAAAAATTCAAAAAGTACAATAAAAATCCTTAATTTCTAATAATTTTTAGAATGGCACATATTAGAAAATAGATGTATAAAATAATCTTTTTAAATAAACATGCTTCTGCTTCATTGTTGTCAACTATTTAACAAAATTTTTGTTGAAATTTTCAATATTCCAACAGCAATTGAGTCATGTCGGAAGTTGTTTAAGGGATAGAAATATCACAAAAATACCAAGTGCACTCACTACAGACAGCAGCTGCTATGTGCATTTAGTGCAGGTGGTGTGTGGTGTGTGTTGAGTGCGTGCTGTCAAGAGTTCTAACGCAAAAGTGATGTTTTTAATCTCTCCAAAAAGTCATCAAATAGTTTTCAAAAATAAAATGTGATACGAACAAAAGTGTTTTTTGGTATGGTCGTGTCACTGTAATCACCTAAAGATAAAGAAAGTTATTGGGGAGCACAAAATAAATAATCCCTGTTAAAAACTGAATCGCAAACAAGTTGTTCGGTAAGAAAGCAATAAATAATAAAATAGCAAAAATTAAACTGTTCATTTTAAGGAGACGATAGAAAATTCGGTCAAAAGAATAGTATTTTTAGATACTGGTAGTAGTACATACCTTCTTGAACCAAGACATGACATGCGGTGCGCAGCAGAATCCCTAAGTTAAGTAATAACTCCAAAAACCCAATGCATAAAAAAGGGGGTCAGCCTAGCAGCAATATGTTAATACCAGAATTATAAAAAATGGAAATTTTAAGATGTCGGCTGAGGAAGAAAAACAGCAGTAGTCATGGCAGAATGTTGTTTTGCCACAAGTCTTCTTGTTTAACAAAAAGCAATAATACTTAATAATAATAGGCTAGAGAGTGCTGGCTCCCTGCTTCGATATAAATTGTGTTGGTTATGTTGGTAGTATAGCGAACAGAAGACGGAAGAAGCAGCAACACGGTTTAGCCAGCAAGTTTTACAACTACTACTCCTACCAAATCATTGCTGGCTGCTGATGTCAGTGTTCAAGACATCCGTGATATTGCTATGATGTGGCTGTGGCTGCTGCCTTGTGTGTAAGCAAGCAAAGAGAAATAAATAGAGGAAGAAAAAGCTTTTATAGAGATAGAAAAAAAATGAGAGAAGAATATAGTCTCTAAAGGCCCAAACAAAGGGCTACACAAAGTAGTACGAGAAGAAAAACTTAAATGTTGTTGTTGGACTGTTGGAGGAGAAATAACTATCGAGAACTTTGAAAGGAAAAAAAAAAAAAAGATGTTTAGTCGCCTCTCTGCTTACATGTGAAAGAAAGACAAACAGAACATTTATTTAATATGAAAAAAAAAAAAAAAAAAAGGTTAAAAAAAATGCTTGCGTACTGACTGATTTTTGTGGGACACAGTAACAGAAAACAAGTAAAGTTAAAACCTAAAAAAATTTACAAGGGGGGTGAAAGAGAGAGAGAATGAAAGAAATAATCTTTCTTACAGAGATTTAGGAAACAGAAATAAATCGCACAAATTTACAAACACTTCAATTCTTGAAAGAAAAGGAAAAAACCCCGAAAACACTAAGTTAATGTTAGAGCGATTATTTCACTTGACACAAGATTTTAACAGACAAAAAAATAGGTTATTTCCTTTTTGACCAATTCAATTAAATTCTGCAATGAATGCTTTATTGCTTTCTTCAATTTGTACAGGTTTCTGATAATTAAGACTAATTTAATTAATTCAGAATTTTCGTGGCGGCGTCGGCGTGTTTATGTTAGTTTTAATCAGGATCAGTTTGGTTTGTTTGCATTTGTCAAAATGAGAGATATGGATCAAATGAAAGTAAAGAGAGAGCCAGAAACAAGACGAATGAATGAGAATAAGCATCAAATTGGAAATTTTTTTCCCGAAAAAGAACTTGAGTGGAGTAGTAACTTAGAATTTCTAGGTGAAGAAAACAAGTCCACAAAAAGGGAAGTAACAAACATTTTTCTTTCCAGATTTCAATTTTAAACAATTACAAAAAAGAAAAAAAAAAAGGGGGGGGGGTCCTATTTTAATGAAATTTTCAGCACACTTAATAAATCAATTTTATAATAAAAAGGTTGTAAGGCGTATCATTTTTTTAAATATTTTTTATTTTTCCAGTTTTGGCAGTTTTGGAAAGGAGCAGGATTAAATAATTGGAATCAATATTCAAAAGTTCTTAATTTTTAAATTTTAAGATAAAGAATGTTTACTCGCTAAATAGTTATTTTAAAAATCTCCAAAAAATTTTTTTACATGTTCTTTCTAATGTATATTTTTTACTATGGGTTGATTAAAAAACAATTTTGATGCAATTAGCCATTATTAACACTTAAAAGTCCTCATGGTGTTGATGTTTGTTCTCCAAAAACAACTTGTAATGGAAGCAAATGTAATCCCATATTTTCTGAGATTTGGATAAATTAATAAAAAATCAAAACGTACTAATTTACGGTAATGGTCAGTTAAGAAAGGTAGTGTTTTCTCAATATCTTTAAAAAACTCAGCTAATTGGACTTTGGAAAGATTCATTCAACAATGCAAACATTGTAAGACATTACATTGCAGTAGTGAGTCATTTTTTTAAATTAATATTTTTAAAGTGAAAATGGATTATTAAAGAAAATTGCATGATGACATGTGAAAGAATATTAGTTTTAGTTTCACTTTTATTAAGAATTTAAACAAAAACTACATTCAAAATATTTTTCTTAATGTCTTCATTTTTAAAGTTAAAAATGGTTTAAAGTGTTGTAAGTGTCAACAACTATTAATTTTTGTTTTTATTTTAAACATTGTTTCAATGATTTTTAAAAATATGTAACGTAAAAAAAAAAAATCACTTCACAACCACCACCACAAAATCTTGTACAGGGCAAAATTTAAAGCTCGGGGAGAAAATGCTTGAAAGCTAAGCATTTGGTGATGGATTTAGGACGGTTCCCAGAATCGTTGATCGTAAGAATCGTGTATTTTTCTGGGTATTGGGATCGGAATCGCATCATTAAATAAATACATTAGATTTACGATTCTTTCATTACGATTCTCCAATTTTTTTTAGTTATTTGAGCTGTCTGTAACAATACTTTTTTTCCCTTTTTTGAAGTAAGATTAATACTGTTAGAAATTTCAAAAACAAATATGATTGGAAGTTAAAACTCATTGTGCTTAGTTTAACCTTTTTTTGTTTTTTTTTTAAGAAGGTTTTAATTTCTAGCTTCACACACAAGTAATTTTACCCGTGATCCGGAAAATCTTTAAGAAAATTATTTTATTAATTTATCTATTTTCCCGAAATTGTGATAGTTGACAAAAATAAAAGATTAGAGGCGGGGGGGTGTAAAGTTAAAAAAATGTTTTTCTAATAATTTTAGTTTTATTCGAAAAAGTTAAAAATTTTACATTAAGTATGAAAAAAAAAGCATTGGACGAATAAAAAAAGTTGTGGAGTGTAAAGTGGTGGTGGTGTGTGTGGAGTTGGAGTGATTGGTACAATTCGCGCACTCTCTTATAATTTTTTTTCTTTGTCTTTTTCAATTTTTTCAGCGAATTATATCCAAAATAATTAGGGGGGAAAATCATCCTTTAAATATCTTTAAGGGGTGCTCACTGGTAATAATTGACTGCTTTGCTCAGTTTTACATACAGACAGACAGCACTCTCTATTAAATCGATCCCCCATATTAAAAACACGAGAGAACGAATCTTTTCCAAAAAATGAGAAAAAGTATATCATTTTGTTGTAGATATTCAATTGAAACACCTAATTTTTCAAAATTTTATTTTCCCCAAATTTTCATACATGTTTTACAAGTTTTAAATAAGAAAATTTTTTTTATTAACTTTCAACAAATTTTGGAAAAATTGTTAATCAACATCTTCTTGGAATCGGTATTGGAAAAAATTTAGGAATCGTCCCAAACACTACTAAGCATATTAAGTCTTGACAGATTTCAATCAGATATTGTTCAGATTTTTTTTTAATTAGTGTCGGGATTACATTTGAAATTTGCGCCCTGCAAGTCAACTTGTTGCCAGATGCCTTTGTTTCATATTGAATAGTAATAGTCAATACAATAGAAACCAAAGGATGGTGGAATGGTGGATTGTATTTCTTAGATTAAGGTACACTTATTGTACAATTGAATCCAGGGATTACAGAATTTTAGTTTAAGATTTATCTTTTATTAGAGAGATCTCTGCAAATGAGTGGCCTGCAAGCTAGGGAACATTTTAATGTTCAAAGATTTTATTTGGGTCAATATTCAAAAGTTAAAACTGAAGTTTAAAGTTAATTGAGCTTTCTAAAGAAGTATATACTTTCTTCCACTTTTTAAAAATAATTCTTAATGTATTACAAATTTTCATTTGTACCACAGACCACACCACCCACAATGGGAGGGAGTGCAGCAGAGTGCACCATATTGAATTACAAGGAGTTCTTTGCCTAAATCAAGATATGACCAAAATTATAATGTTCAAATTATAACCATGTAGTTCCATCCGACCTGCAGACTCAGTTGTGTGAGCTGGTGGGTGGGCTAGAGTAGCTGCTCATCTAGCAACAAACAGCCAAGAGGTTGCATACTTTTCCTTCATGAAAATTGAAAAACTGTTTAAATCTAAGTTTAATGTTTTTTGGAAAATAATAGTAACATATTTATCATGCTAAAAATAATAAAATAAATTAAACATGATCGAACATAAGACAGGAAATATTCAATTACATCTCAACCTCGCGCATAAGATCGTGAAGGAAAACAATATCAAAATTTACAAATTTCATTTAGCCTTTATTGTCGCCATTACTAACGTAAACATCTTTAAAAATAAAGACATTTAATTCTAAATAAGGATAGACGTTTTATTTGCTTTCTCCTATATATCATCCATTGAAAATGCTCTGTAATTATCAGCATTCCATACTTATCAGGGATATTCCAAAACAGCAATTGTCTAAGAAACTCCCAAACACAAAGTACAACTGTCTGAATTTTCAAGAAAATTGGCCCAGCCATTTTAAAGTCTATAGGAAACGAACTGACAGATAAAGTTCCATTTATATAGATTAGATAACAGACACCAGGTTTTAGGACTATCTATAAATTCTTGCGTTATAGTGAAGCTAAAATCAATGTTTTATTTTGTTTGAAATGTTCAACTTACAAGATCAGGATTCAATTGAGGATTAAAATTGCTTAGATTGTTTGGTTCAGATTGATTGAAAAAAAAAAACAACACTTTTATTGTACTTGGTTGAATGCAAAAAAAAAGAAAGAAACGTTTTAAAACAATTATGAAAAAAGTTTTTCACAAACCTATGATATATGAATAATAGAAATTCATTTTCTTAGTAAAAAAAAGAAAAATGCAAACAAAATCCAGTTGTTTTAATTATACTTTAAAAGTTCTAACGTTACTATCTAAAAGTAGTCTTTTTATGTATATTTTTCTAGTTTCAAATTAAATCCTATATTCAATTCAGAAATATAAGTCAATTAAAAGTTTGAAAAAGTAAAACAGAGATGTAGGCTGTAGGAGCAAAGGTTTAAATCACTCTGGAATTTTCATTCTGTGACCTAGGATGTTTGTTTTGTTTTACAACATATCAACTTTTTACTTCATTCAAGGCAGAAAACAATCATTTTTGATAAATGTTCTTTTTGTTCATATATGTTTATTTGAATAGCACAATATGTACTATTTAATCCATAGTTGGATTAAATAGTACATATTGTGGAGATTCATACCTTTCCCAAGGATATTAGTCCAAATATAAGTGGATTTGGACTGCCTATCCATTGTCCTAAGTGGATTCCCCAACTTGGGATTGAAGCAAAAAATAGGCAAACAAATACTAATGCTCTCCTAAGCATAATACTATTTTTCTCTAAGTAAAGATGCTGCACACCTGTGAAAATTTAATGACAACATAAGCTTTGATAAAACCATTGTTGACGATGGCATATTGTCAAAGTGAACAAAAAGCTGAATTGTAGTTGGTCAGATTTTGGGACAAAGCTGGCTAAAATTTTAGCATCTAATTTGGGGATTAAGATTGAAATAACTAATCAATTAATGCAACCAAATTTCACTCGCTTGGGAGTTGCTTTGTTGCTTCTTTTGTGCTCATTTAAATCTGTTTTTTGTAATTACAAGATTTTTTTTCTTTCTAAAAAAAATTATCATAATTTTTGAAAAGCCAAAAAATTATTTTAGTAAACAGTGGTTATGTTGACACTCTAATAACCAACATAGCCCCCCAACTAGGGAGGTGTTGCCATTCATTTTCGACCCCTTCCTTGCATTAAGCACGTAATTAAAAAAATTGAATGAAATTTCAGAGTTTATAATCAGTCCAAATTTGAAAATAGAGACTAAATTTTAGTTT
>JAYKTE010297802.1:0-11404 GCA_036873565.1 Xipholeptos notoides | reverse complement strand
CAAATTTTTTTTGATAATCTGGTAGATTAATGTCCAATCGATAATATTCTGCAGAAAAAATTGAAAAAAAAAAAAAAGAAAAAAATTTATAAGGGGGGCCTCGATTGTATAGGTCCACCTTATTTTTAATGATAACTAAATAGAAATAATCGTTAATTTATATTTTAAGATTTCTTTACACAGACTATTTAAAATATGTCTTAGATATTTTTTATTATTCATCGTAATTGTTGATGGTAATAATTAGTTTTAGTAAAAATGATAAATCATCATACTATTTAAGTAAACATTAGTCAAAATCTTTTATCAGTTAAATGAATGAAAACTCATTATTGATAACTGGTAAGTTAGTAGTACTTACTTAGCAGTTGATAATTAGTTATGGTACCAGACCAGGTATGGTAAGAATCAGTAATAGTTCTAAGTTGTAGTATTGGTAATAGTTAATTAATCAATTAGGTATGATAGTATAGCAATAATAATCCTTGATAGTTTCTTATGGTTATGCTAAAAATGATTGTCATTCATTATTATTACTACTAGCAGAACCTGTGGAAATTCCACAGTAGTTGAAATATCAGAATGTAAATTTAAACAAATCCCGAGAAATAATTCAAAACTGCAAACTAACTGCTTAGAAGTTTTTTTGATTAAAAAAAAACAACATTTTTATCTTAATTATAAAATGGTTTTAATGAAAAGGAGGTAAGGTTAAGGTTTTGATGTAAGTGTGACACACAAAATAACACACGCTATCGTATTAATATATAGATTAATTTATTCATTAAGTTATAGTGATTAAGACTTTAATTAGTCTTGGTAAATAGATATAATCACCATTAATTCAATCAATAATTACTTGGGAAATAAATTCACTCCCTCCTCCACTCCAACTCTCCATCTTTTAAAAAAAATAAGATTGTTCATGAAGTTTTCAATAAATTCAAATGAAGTTTTCAATTATTTTCCCTTAATAATAATCCGTTATGGTGCCAGGTAGTAAGTAGTTAATACTATGGTAAGAATTAGCAATAGTTCTAATAAAGTTGTAGTATTGGTAATAATTAATTAATTTGGTATGATAGTAGTTATAGCAATAATAATTAACTTAGATTCAAGTTCATTCAAAAAAGTTTTAAGTTAGGTGGAAAAATAAAGAGAAAACAAAAAGTAGAGACTAAACTTTGTGCCTGCCTCTTTCTCACTCACTCGCTGTTTGTCTGCCTATCTATCTATCTATCATGTGTAGATGTAATGGATACTGTGTATCCATTAGTATTACTACATATCCATTATATACTACGTATACATTAGTATTACTACTACATATCCATTCTACCTATATCTATCCATTATATCAACCTATATGTCTATGTAGATATAATGGCACTACTATACACATATCCATTATATCTACCTATATCCATTATCCACCCTTGTGAGATAGATAAAGGTGGATCTTTTCATACGTCTATCCATTTCCACTCTTCTAGCCATATCCACCCTTATCTCACAGAGCCTCTGAATATCTATCTCTCCCACTCTTCATCAGTCCCTTCCCTTCCCTTGCCTATAATTCAGTCTTTTCATATCTATCCATCCATCTGTCTCCAGTCTTATCTATCTATCTATCTATCTATCTATCTATCTATCTATCTATCTATCTATCTCAGTTCCTTCCATATCTTTCATTCTCAGTCTCAACTATCTATATATCTATATCTTATTCTCTTCATATCTATCTCAGTCTCTTCATATCTATCTATATATCTATCTATCTATCTATCTATCTATCTATCTATCATATCTATCTATCAGTCTATCCATACCTACCTCCAGAGAAGCAAAATGTAACCTCTTTGATTTTTCTTTCCTGTGAAAAAAAAAGAATTTAAATAATAAAAGTAAAAGTAGATTTTAAGCAGCATCAGATTAGTTTACTTCCACCAAAACTTAAGATTTTGAAAGAAAGGCTGGTTCGTCAGGAAGAAGAATCTCTCCCTCTCTCTGATCCTCACTTTTCTTTTTTCAAAGTTTTTAAATTGACTAACTTTACAAGTAAGGATAAGACTCAGCAGTCATAGCATTTAGTGACTGACAATTTCTTGGCTCAGCAGCTCAGACATTTCCATCAGTTCCAAAACTACAACAAAACAACATTTTGATGACTGACGATTTCTCGCTTATGTATTCGTTCATCAGTAGGGCTTAGGGCTATGACAATATAGTTTTATTAAAGAATATTCTTGTCACAGCACAGAGTCCTGGTTATTACAGCTGTAACAAGAATATTATTTAATAAAAGCATATTGTCAAACCCCTACTAATAACTACAGAATTAAAAGAAATGGTAAAATTGCAAAATAGTCATGTAACAACAAGAATATTCTTTAATAAAAGCATATTGTCAGTTCTACTAACAACAAGAGAATTAAAAGAAATGGTAAAATCGCAAAATAGTCAAGTAATAACAAGAATATTATTTAATGAAAGCATATTGTCACAACCCTATTCATCAGCAGACCAAAAAGAAAGACTAATAAAAACAGACCAAAACAAAACTCACTAGTGTTGTTTGTTGCCCCCCCTCTCTTAATATATATATATATAGGCAAAAAGAAGCTATTTATTCTAGCTAAAATTAACAACAAAAAATGTGGTCATGGTTCAAAAATCATCCTAGAGTTGAAAAACAATAACAAAAACGTGTTAATGTTTGTTGTTGTTGGACAATTATTTTTTCCAAACATTAGGTTCATATATCTCTAAATAGATTAGATAATTAACTGGAAAGGCTTATTAATAGAATTTAGCAAAACTTAAAAGATTGATTTATATATATATATTTAGAATAAAATTAGTAATGATTTTATTAGCGGACTATTGTCCTCATCTTTTTTTATAGGTGTACTTACTGTAAACAATAACATGGCCAATTTTCAAGGTTTAAACATGAAGTTAAATTTTAACTTCATGTTTAAACCTAGGACAAATTAAAAAAATGTGGGTATGTAAATAAAAAAAATAAATAAATATCGATTATGAAAAGAAAAAAAATTAGGCCGTTATAAAGATAATTTTTCGTTTAATAACCTGTGAAAATTTCATATTGATTAATTAATTGATTTTTGGTAGATTTTTAAAGAAACGTTATGAGAACGTGAAATTGACAACAGATGCCTATGCCTAAGTTAATTGTTTTCTAGATAAATTATGGCTTGTTGGTTTGTTCCGTTTTTTTGTGTACTTAAAAAAAAATTTCAGGGTAAATAAAATGTGCAACAACACCAACAACGTACACTGTACTGTAATCGCAAATTATGTACGACACGACAGTCATTTGGCGACCAATAAAGTGCGCGAACTTATGTCACAATTTGTTTACATGCACTTTAATGGCCGCCAAATGACTGCCGTGTCGTACATATGAAAATAATAGCAAGAAACCTGATTAATATCATCAAAACGGAAAATTTGCGACGGATTTAAATATATTCGTTTTTAGCACACACACCACACACCTGTATGTAATCCCCTAAAAAACAAATTACAGTGCTCTCGGTTGCCCATTATTCAGTAAAGGAATGGGAATGAATGCTAGTGTAAAAAAAACCTAGAGAGAAACTGGATTTTATTTGATTTAAAAATCCCGCTGGAAAAAAAAAGAAGAGAAAAACAAACCCCCTCCCCATCACGCGAAAAACAAATTAGTTTATTATTATTAATTACCTGATAACTTACTATAATAGGTTATATCTGCACAAAGATACCACCCTCCCCGTTTCTAGTTTTAAAATCATAATTTCAAGCAAAAGGATTTGTTTACAAAAATATTCTTTTTTTCTCTTTAAATTCTGATTATTCATGTAGCTTTAATAATCATTAAATAGTTAAGAAAACGATTATTTTGCTTTTTTTTTTTTTAAATTAACTTGGTTTGGATTTTATTTTTATTATTTGAATAGATTTTAGGAATTAAAAAAAAGGGGTGGGGGATAGTGATTTTTATTTTTAAAGTGAAGAAAGGCGATAAAAGTTAACAAATCTAGTTGAAAATCTAAATAATGAAAAAAAAAAAAAAGATATAACTAAGAAGTTAGTTTTTTGTAGTGTTGATGGGTGAAATAATTTTTTTTCCTTCAAAGTTTTATTTTTTTTTATTTCAATAGTTTACTTTATCCACCAAATTTTAATGGAAATTAAATTTTATCCGGTTTTTAAAAGCCAAGAGCAATGGATTAAATTGTTTTGTTTTTTTCTGATTTCAAGACTAAATTAATTCGTTTTTAGACGTTTATTTAAGAATTAAATCGAATCGCTATTATTTTGAAATTTAGAAAACCTATTTATTTCGATTTTTTTAAAATTTAATAATGATAATTTCAAGTTATTACTAGGACTGTGACAATATTCGTTTATTGGAATATTCTTGCCGCAGACTTGACTATTTTGTTATTTTACAATTTCTTTTAATTTTGTAGTTATTAGTCGGGCTAGGGCATGCTTTTATTAAACAATATTACTTGATTATTTTGCGATTTTATCACTTTTAATTCTGTGATTATTTGTAGGGAACCTAACAACTAGAGAATGAAAAGAAGTGGTAAAATCGCAAAATAGTCAAATAGCAACAAGAAAAGCACATTCTGATCACAGCCCTAATTATTACTTCAACAATCCGATGTTTTTTAACAAGAGAATGAATACAAGAATATAAAACTAAAACAAAATGATTGAAAATGAATTTCTCTGCCTCTTAACCAACCTACATGATTAATCGATAATTTTTTTTGGTTTTAGTCTGAGTTAAAAGAATTAAAGATGAATTAAAGAAATAAGTAAATGAAATTGATTTTTGGGTTTTGTTTGAATTAAATGACATAAAGAATGAAAAAATTCAGTTTAAAAAATTAACCTTAAGGTAAATCTTTAAAATATAATTTTTTTCATTCTTTCATTATTTTTTGTTGTTGTTTTGATTCGTCATTTTTTAAAAAAAACTATTTTGTTGATTGAATTCCAAAATTTATTTGTATAATTATTTCTTACAAGCAGAAATATATATAAATATATATATATATGTATATATATATATATATATGTTTTTATTTGAATTTTACTTATTTCATGTGTTATCACCTTTTTTCAAATTGTTGAAGCGAAATGAAATACCGAATTATCTGCCCTTGAATTAAATTTTTTTTTTCTAAATTCTTACAAAAATATTGATTGATAAACATTTTTATCTTTATAATAAATCCCTCTAAAAAAATGTAAACATTTTTTGAATTTCATATAAATTCGATCTTCTCACTTTTTAACTCTGTAAATGCAAGATCGATCATCATTTTTTTTTTACCTCTTTTTTTTTTTTAATCAACTTCCTACCTTTTAAATAAATCACATTTTATCAAACGAAAACAGGAAAAAAACACTAAACACACGCTTTTCTTTTGTTGATTGAGGTTTTCTAACGGATTTAATTGACAATCCTCGCATTATTGCCGTTTTTAACCCTTTGGACCCTGATAGGCCAATATATATACCTTGTCGACCTAGTGAAAAATACGGCACGGCCGATATTTCGGCCCTCCGTGGTCAATGGTTTTGAATGGCTAATTGGTAATTTTGCTACGTACCGTATTTTTCGCTGGTTACTAGTTTTTACGTCAGGGTCCATTGACAAAAAATAAATAAAGACTATTAGAGCCTCTCATTTTCGAAATATAATTGTTATTATACCGAGGGGGAATAATAATGATAATAATCAAGTTAACCCCGTTCGTTTGCGAATGAAATCCCTGCTTTCTTAGTAATTAATTAATTAATCTCTAATTGAAAAAAAAAAAAAAAATTGATGAAATTTTAGAAAAGTTAAAAAAAAAAAAATGTCTCTATTTTTTTTTAGTTCTTTTTTTCATTTAATAATAATAATAATAATGTTGTCAATTATTTCCTGACTGGATTTAAAAAAAGAAATATTTCTGAGGATTAAAAAAAAATAGTAAAAATGATTTCAGAAAGAAGTTTTTAAATTAATGAAAAAAAGAAAAGACAAGAGAAGAATTTGGACTATTTAAAAAAAAAAAACAATTAAATATCTGAGATAAGACGAATATATAAAAATAAACCGTTTATTCGCCATCGTTTATAAACCGTGTTATTTAATTAAAACAATTTGGAAATTTGCATAAAAATACGGTTTACTGTCGGAATTTAAATTCCATTTGAAATATTGTTTATTAAAAATTTCCCTTAAAAAGATTTTATTTTAGAAAAATAGACCCCTTCTTTTCCATTCCTTAACCCTTTGGAGTCTGATTTAGCAAAATTAATAAATAGTCTACCAGAGCCCCGTTCTATAAGTATACCATGGAGGGCCGAATTATCGGCCGTGTCGTATTTTGCTTTGTGTCGTCTGGGCCGAAATATCGGCTCTTCAAGGTCCAAAGAGTTTTAATTAAATTGGATTTTTAGATTTTTTGACTGACTTTTCAAATAAAAACAAAACAAAAAAAATGAATGAAATATTTTCAAAAATATACTCTTTAAAAAAAAATATTTTAAAATCTATTTTCCTAATTATTTTGAATTTACTTCCATTTTCATGGCGATAAAAAGCATAAAAATTCGTTAAAAAATCTTATTTTCTAGCAATTTTTTTCTTTTTTCTAAATACAAAAAAATGGCCGTTCTTCTTCATTTGTGGAGTATTTTTTTTATTTAAGAAATAATCCTTTTTATTTTTTAAATCTTAATCGATTTTCAGATATAAATCTGTTTTATAATCAAGAGATGTCCTATTTGTTTAGTTTTAAATATTAAGAATTAAATCGATAACAAAATGTTTAGCTTTTGTTCTCGGCTTTCCCTCTCTTTCTTTTTTACCCTGCCTCATATTACTGTTAAGTCAGTTTTTTTTAGAAGAAATTTTTTTTTGGGGGGGGGCTTCTTTATTTCTCTATATCTTTTTTTTTTTTTTAAACCGAAAAAAAAAATCTTCTAACTAATTTTCTTCCAAGATTCTTTATTATTGATTTGTTTACAGAAAATTAATTCTTAATTTTTTTAAAGAACTATCAAAAGTTATTTCTATTGAAATTATCATTCAGGTTTTTTTTTACCTTCACTTTTTTCACCCGTGAAAAAAAGGCATTTATATATATAAAAAAAAGATTGTTCTCTGCATTAAATGACTGTTGATATGCCGTAAAACACCAACGATCAAACAAGAAGCGACAACAACCACCCGTGAAAAATGATTTTGGTCGGTTGTTCTACCCGGGTGGAAGGAAGGGTCCGGGTGGTTTGTTTGGTTGTTGGTTGAAAATAATCATTTACGTTTTATTTATTTCGGGCCTCTCTTGTTTGTTCTTCTGTTGCGAAAGTCAATTTGGCCTTGTGGATAGGCAATCGGACTTCTGAATCGTAGTACGCGAGTTGGCGAGTTCGAATCCTAGTCGTTCCGTTTGCGTTCATATCCCGACTAAATACCCTTAGGAAAGGCGTGAATCCACACGTTCCCTCCAGCTATGGGTTAAATATTAAAAAAAACTAAGTGTGGACAAAAAATAACGTTTACCAAAAATGATTGTTCTAGCCATTAAATGACCTAAAAATGATTGATATGCCGTAAAACACAAAACAAACAAACGCAAACTAAAGAGTTTTCTTCAGCTTGTTTGGGAATAGTAGCAAAAGCAAATCAAATAAATAATTGAATAAATTAAAAAAAAAAACCCAAAATGCTGAAGGTAAGGTACTAAAGGTAGCCTCAACCTCCAAAACCCCAACTTGTCCAATTTAAAACTCATCAAATGTTGATTTTTAGTGGTATTCGGGTCTGCTTAGCGTTGGAGTTTGGGTTAGGGTGGAGATTATGGATAGTCCAAATGGCAGCAGCCACCATTGAAAACCATTAGTAAAAATGGATATTAACCCTCTGGACTCTAAAAGGCCGATATATCGGCCCTCGAAATCCAGCGAAAAATATAACACGGACGATATTTTGGCCCCCACTCCATGATTGGGTGCTTGGTAGTTTTTCTACTTATCATCTTTTTCGCTAGTTATCGCTTCTTTTTACGTCAGGGTCAAAAGTCTTAATACTATTTGAAATTATTTGTTAGCAGACGAATTTAATTTTAGTTGACTCTGGCAACTAAATATTTTCATTTACTAGCCAAATAGAAAAGTTACTTGCCAAACCCATGAAAGGTTATTTTACTCATTGAATTTCTTTAGACATTTTTTAAACAACCTTGTTTAAAAAAAAATTAGAGTATGTTTTACTATTCTATTACACTTTTTATTGTTTAAATAATTTGACTTTGCTAGGTTAATTTAAAAAAAAAGGTTTAAAACACATTTTTTTCTCAGTATTTGAAAGATTATCGGTGAAAAAAATCAGTCGCCAAAAGATAAGTGTTTTATTATTTTTAGTTGCCACTTGGAATAATGACTCGCAAATGTGAGTGTTTCTCTCGCAATGTAGAGCCGTGGTCAGCGACAATTTTTAAAGTGATATTTGTTCAGACCTGAATAAAGACTGTTGTTGGTTGAGTTGGTCAACAAACTTTTTCATTTGTGTTATTGTAGACTAGCTTGACCAAACACCTTTTCAACTTTCCAACTTTTCAATATTTTTTTTTCCTATTAAATTCATTAATTATTGATTATTTGTAAATTATTATTGTTTTAACTCAACTTATATCTTATTTAACTTATTTGGAAAACTAAGTAAAGAGAGTGCAAAAATTTATCTCCTGGAAAAATAATTGAAGAATTGGTTTGTGGTTGGTGTGATGTTCATGTATGGCATGTGATATTTTATTTTTCTGGCATTGCTCATCATAGCCTTTTTTTCATTATAAAGTATTTTTATTTTATTATAAAGTATTTTTTCTAGAAATTAAATTGTTTTATTTCAGTATGACAATTAAAATACCGATATTAATGATTTTTGATTCTCTACAAAAAAATTTAGTTTTAGTTTACCTTTGACAACTAAATATTTTCATTTACTAGCCAAATAGAAAAGTTACTATCCAAACCCATGAAATGTTATTTCACTCTAATCTTATGAATAAACCAATATTATTGGTTTAGAGTACATTGTTCTATTTTCTCTTCTATTAAACCTTTCATTGTTTAAATAATTTATTTTTTTCATTTTATCAAAAAAGATTGAAAAGACATTTTTTCACTTAGTATTTGAAAGATAGTCAGTGAAAAAAAACAGTCGCCAAAGTATAAGTGATTTATTATTTTTAGTCGCTACTTGGAAAAATTACTCGCAATGTAGAGCTTTGGATTAGATATTTTTTATTTAATTCACACTCTTACCCCTCCCCCAAGAAGTCAACATTTTTTGGCATTGAAGATGCGAATCGTGTTTTAATCCTTAAAACATAATTTTTTTTAATACACAAACGTTGATAGACTTCGTCAAGCACTTAACCCATTGGACCCTGAAGGGCCAATATATCAGCCTTGTTGGTGATCTACTGCAAAAGACAACATAGCCAATATTTTGGCTCTCCATTGTGCTTTAATAGAACTAATTGGCTTATAGGTAATTTTGTTAAGTCAGGGTCCAAAGGGTTAACTTAATTTTGTGAATATCAAGTTATTTTTGTTAGCAGGTTGTTGTTAACCCTTTGGACTCTGACTTAGTAAAATTATTAACTAGCCAACCAAACCGTTCTATAGTAGGCCCATGAAGGACTGAAATATCGTCCGTGTCGTATTTTCCACTATGTCACCTGGGCCGATATAACGGCCCTTTAGGGTTCAAAGGGTTAAAGAACATGCTCATCACTTTGGGGAGTTAGTAGTGGTTGGTGGTCAAAGTTTTAGCAAACAAACAGATAGACTGACAGACAGACAGACAAGCAGCAACAACAGCAGCACTTCCAACCAACCTGGGTCCATGGATTATTTCTGGGGGTCCACAGGCAAAATATAATAAAATAGGGTCCATAATGAATGATATTTTGGTGGTTCAGGAAGAAAAACAACTCATAATGGTTTGATTTTTACTATAATTTTGGATTATTATAATTGTTGTATAATACTTTACTTTATTTGCATTAAATTAGTTTTCATATAAAAATAAAGCCTAATTATCAGAGCTGTGACAATATTTTTTTATTAAAGAATATTCTTGTCGTTACTTGACTATTTTATGATTTTCATTTCTTTTAATTTTGTGTTTATTTGTAGGGTCCCTACTAATAACAACAGAATTAAAAGAAATGGTAGAATCGTAAAATAGTTGAGTAACAACAAGAATATTCTTTAATAAAAGAATATTGTCACAACCCTACTAATAACTACAGAATTATATAAAAGAAATGGTAGAATCGCAAAATAGTTAAGAAACGACTAGAATATTCTTTAATAAAAGACCTATTAATTATATACTATTTCTTTGTTTAAAACCTCAAAATTTATATCAGTGAAAAATAGAATATTGTTTTATGACGATTAGTTAGATGTCCCACCAAGAAAAAAAGTAGGAAAAAGAGGTCCATGGGGAAAAAAGGTTGAGAACCTCTGACTTATTTTAAGTCATTTAATCCATAAAGCTGTAGGATTAGGGGAATGGATATATAGCCTAGCCTAGCTTTTGTAAAAAGGTATTTAGGGCTGAAAAAAGCTAACAAATAAACCATCAACTGAGTACAGACCGACAGACAGACAAAGGTTGTGTTTGTGAAGTAACTAGTATTCTTTTATAAAAAAATATTCTTGTCATAGCTCTACTCCTTACTGGATTATTTTGCTATTTTATCATTTGTTTTAATTCTGTAGTTATTACTAATAGCTTCATTTACTTTTTTTTTTTGTAAAAAGGAATAGTATGGTTTAGGGTTTATTTATAACGTAAGTTTGTCATAAATTGAATAATCCCTAATAGGGCTCTATTAGGGACTCCGGATTTTCCGTTTCAAATTTTCCATAATTCCCTTTCCACTTTTAGCAAATTCTGTTTTTTTTCCGTTTTCACATTTGCAAAATTTAATTTTCTTTAATATCATGCTTATTGATTTTTTAAAATACTTTTATGAGGAAATTCCGACAAATTTAAACTTAAAAAACAATTCATAGTTTTATTACACAGTTTTTTTGTCCACAAATTTAAATTTGTCTGACAAATTTAAACTTAAAAAACAATTCATAGTTTTATTACACAGTTTTTTTGTCCACAATCAAATTGTGGACAAAAAAGAATGTTTATCAAAAATGATTGTTCTAGGCATTAAATGACCTAAAATGGTTGATATTATATTTACTTGGTCAGGCACCAGCCCAAGTTAGGCACAAGGCCATTTTTATGTGCTCATCCCTGGGCTTTTTTAATCAGTGTTGCCCTTCACCTAGATGAATTACTCTCCCGAGT
>JAYKTE010297691.1:0-11405 GCA_036873565.1 Xipholeptos notoides | reverse complement strand
ACAGATAAGAATGGGATTCAAACTTGCATACTATGATTCCAAAGTCTGAATGCCTATCCACTGGCCAAGTCAAGTTCCCCTCAATTGGTTTGTATTTTTTTTACTTTTCTAAAGCTGCATATGGATCATTTGGAATTAAGTTTTTCAGAAGTGCTGTTCAACTTGATAGCGGCTCAATAATTCTTTGTTATGTTCTGTTTGTAGCTTGAAAAAAACTATCACTTTTTTCGACCGTTGAAGCATATTTGTATTGTTCTAGCTCATCTGTATTCTTTTATGCTTATCATGTTTCACCGACAGTAATGTTAAGGTTCTATAAATAAAACAATTGTTGAAAACATTCAGCTGAATTAATACGCACAACACAACATAAACTGATCTTGTTTCTTTTTAGCTTTGCTAAGATGTTTCAGGGATTACATAACTCTTAGAATTGATATGTATAGATGATACATTAAAACTATTAGGACGTTTCTAAAAATTTTTGATGTCACCTTGTTTAATAGACTGGATTTGTCTCTCTTTTTTTTAAACTTTAAGTGATTAACTATTTAAATATGAAGGTTATAATGCCTACAAAGTTAAATCTTAAAAGTTGAAGAGCTACGAAGATAGGAGATGTACCATTAAAATGAGCGACCTTTCGTGCTTCAGAATTCATTTTCGATAAATAATTTTTATAACAGGACAATATAAATAGTCCAGTATTCACTCTTGAGCAATGGCTTTCTCTCTGTATAAGATAAAATACCGATGAGTGTTTTCTAACCAACTTTAAAGTCAGCAGTCTACCATATAATTATAACATGTACCAAAATATTTATATTATTTATACTGCTTAAATGATATAATTCAAGCAAATTCAAATTAGTGTATTTTAATATTTTGCGACCTATTTGTTCTCATTTTAGGAGAGCTATATGTTAAAATTAAAATGAAAAAACTTAGATGCTTAATGAATTTAAAATAAATATAATTTTGACTTTTGGATATAACTTTTAACTTTATCATTAAAAGTTAGATCTTAAAAGTTGAAGAGCTACAAAGATGGGAGGGGTACTACTAAAACGAGCGACTTTTTGTGCTTCAGAATTCAGTTTTCTACATAGTCACCACCATTCTCAATTCACTTTTCCCAATGGTGAATAAGATGGTCAATTCCATGTCCGGAGTGTACTCTGTCACTCACATCTCTGTTGCCACTCTGAATCTGAAATCAATGAACCATCTCCTAACTATGCTGACATCAACTGCATTAGCTTCGTAAACATTCAATAGCTACCAGTGAATATTGATTGCTTAAATTTTTTCTGCATGGAGGATTTCAATGATTCATCTCTGCTTCTTATGTACATCCATGGCAGGGGTTGCTTTCTTAGAGTCTCACACTGTCAATATCTGCAACAGAATGATGAAACTTCCAAGTCATCAGTGCATAACTTCAGTTATCATAACAATGCAATTTGCAATCCACACTGATCCATTCGGGTGGAAATAAAAATAGAAAGCATTACTTTTGGAACCATCCTCTTTAAACCCAAATTTAATCTGTTTCTTCTGATAGAAAAATATAGTATAAATATTTTACTCATTACTCGTATGAAGTTAAGAAAAATGCTGATTTCCATATATATATATATATGCTAAGAATGAAAGGCTTTGAAACTAAATATTTATGATTTGAAGCCACAAATAACCACATTTGTGTGCATTTGATTATGTAAATATTATATTTGGATAAGTTTGTAAGTATATGATTGAAATGTGTCAAAAAGCACTTTCTAATACTTTACATTTTTTCATTGACATTGATTTGATTAGAATTGTCAAAAATATTTATAAAAATGCTAAAATATTATTCTGTAATCAGTATTTTCATTTACTTTTACCATTGAAACTATAAATGTGTTAGAATATTAAAAGTCTTAAAATAATTGTAGATAGAAAATGAATTATTATTGTCATAGGTATTCTAAAGTTTTAAATCTTGACAATGTTTTCATTAACTACAAAGGAATGATTTTTCATCTGTAGATTTATCTAAAGACTTTTAATATTCTGAAACATCTGATTCATTTTGAAATATCTTCCTTGAGTATTAATTTTACATTCTGTTGCTAACCCCGTTTAGCATTCTGTCGCTAACACCTTTTAGCATTCTGTAATTAATACCCTTTTGCATTTCTATTTCTAATCCTATTAATTATTTACTTGCTAGTTCCTCTTAGCATTTCTGTTGCTAACTTCTTTAAGTATTTTGTAGCTAACTCTTCTTATCATTTCTACTGCTAATTCATTTTAGTATTATTAGTGCTAATTTCTTTTAGCCTTTCCATTACTAGTTTTTCTTATTATTTCCATTGCTAATTTCTTTAAGCATTTCTGTTGTGAATTTCTTTTATCATTCTGTTTCTAACTCTTGCCATTCCCATTGTAAACCCATTTTTGAATTTTCATTGCTCATACCTTTTAGCATTTCTGTTGCAAATTATTCTTTTGCATTCATTTAATAATTACTTGGCATTTTGTTGATAGTTCACTCATTGTTTCAAATTATTTCAATTACTATTTAAAAATTTTTTAGAACATTTCAATCCTTTTATCAAAATGGCAAATCTCTTTCGATAAATATCACTGATAGAAGTTTGTTGGAACCTATAAGAATGTATCCATTTATTTATAGAATAAATTCTATGCTATAAATGTGGTTGATGTACATATTGAAATGTTTGCAATAGAATTCTGGAGATGTGAAAAATGTTAAGCTTTTTCATATGTTATGTTTATTAACATATGTTTCTAGAACCCTACCTTTAGCCAGTCTTATCTTTTTATCAATTTTCATGTGTGGCAATACAAACAACTATTACTTTATCATTGCTGATGAAAACAGCTTTTGGTAACTACGTGTATGGTAGCAGTTTCCACCCTAAAAAAATCTTGTGAACTCATAAAGTTTACAGGAAAAAAAATGATCCTGATTTTTTCCAATCCAGAAAATTCTTTACTCTTTTTTTTCTTGGATCTGCACAATATTGACTATCTTGTACTAATTTGGGCCAGTTGCAGCTTATCTGAGCCCACCCTGGCCCTACTGAACAAAACAAGACAGAAGTGTGTGTACCGTGCCACTTCTGATTTCACTCTGATCTCTTGCCTCTTGTCATCTCTATAGTCTCATCTTGTCCAGCATTCATTAGGTATCATTCAAACTCAGGACTCTTCTCATAACTGCAAAATTCATCCTTTATTCAATTCATGGAGGTCTATTCTTCATATTCTATAAAGGTTATTAAGTACTATGTCACCTAGAATATAGACTAAATAAAAATGTTAGGTTTATGAACCTCAAAAAATCGTCTATGATCATCTAGCAGGACCAATGACTCAATGGATATAGGCGTTCATAAAGTTCTAAATGAATTATCTAAATGTATGACTTTCAAGCGATAGTAACAAAGAATACTTTATTATTGAATAAAGATTGTGATTTGAAATTTCATAACGGTACCTGGTTTCAACAAGTAAAATCTTGAAGGCCAGAAGTTACATCAAATGGAATCTTGAGTATATGACAACCAAAATGAGAACAATAGTCTGAAAACTTTTTATTTAAAAGATTTAAAATTTGTCTTTCACATGATCAAGCTATATGCTGTTTATATTAGTGCAGTATCAATAATTATTCCATGTTTACATTCAGTTTTCTCTCTGAATCATTTCCAGTTTCTCTTATAGTTTCAGTTATCTTTCAGAATTAAATTAGTTTAAGTTGGAGTTTATGCTTTTTTGTTTTCGTATTCAATGAAATTAGATAAAAGATACAAAAATACCCGATCTAGCAAGCTTAGTTTAGTAAACATTTCTTGCTATATTTTGTGCAGATGATCAAATAGAAATGATTTATTATTCAAGAATAACTAATCAAATTCTTCTTTAAAATGACTAATAAAGTTTTGGAATTTGACTTCATAATCAATTGATGCGAATTTGATTTTTGTACACCTACTGGTGGCAACCTCCACATGGCTTGTCTTCAGTGCTGAAAAACCATGTCACGGGAAGTTTCAGGCTTAATCTTCAGCGTACTCCCTCGGTAAGTGGCCCGACTGCACGCTATTTAGCATACAGTCCATACCTGAAGTGAAAAACTGCCACTTGTGTTTAATATTTCAATAGAGAAATGCAGGCCATTTGATGTTTGTTCGTCGGGTGAATAGATAATGAGGTGAATTAAAGTGATACAATATATTTTACTTGGAAGAAGAGCAGCAAAATACACCACGTTTTTGTTTCTTTCAGCATCATAATTAGCTTGTTGCTACTCTGAATAAGGCTATCATTAACATGAAAATCTTTCAGCTACAAAATTTATAAAACCACCAAGTAAAAAAGAAAATGACTTGATAAAAAAGCTAAAAAATAGAATAGAAGTTGATTTTTAAAAAAAACCCAAACATTTTCATAATATAAATAGAACATTATGTTAGAAACCTTAATAAATTATAGTTTACAATGATTACTTCTTTCAATAGAAATAACATAAATCCATTTACATAAATGTATTGGTGTTGATTGAAAAAGTTTCCTTTTGCTTTCTTATTTGATTTTAACTAGATTAACATTGCTAATACGTCAGTTAAAATAAATGGCATCTGCCTTATGCACATGGCTTTTCAGATTCAACAAGTTAATGCAATGGAAGCATTGCTTATTATTGCTGGAATTTTCCTCTCCACACAAACAGCCTTAAGCCAACATGCGACCCCCCCTCCAGTTGAAAAAAAAATAGTTTAGTGTATTTTCATAAAAAACATCTTTAACCACTTAACAAAATAAATGGTCATGTGAAGTAAAACTATTGAATATATTGAAAAAGAATTTACTCCATTGGTATCGTAGAATTCTCGATATGAAAACTTGTATATCTAATGAATAGTATATTTCAAATAATATATTAATTTCAAATGATATATTTCAGAAATCAACTGCTTTCCTAATTCATGTGTAAAACAGCAAGGAAGCTATCTACAAATCAAATTTTAGAAATATGAATTAAATAGAACTGAGAAAATGCATGAAAAGTTGATGCAGCAAAAATGCTTTAAAGAAAATGATAATTTCCACTGTTTTGTTTTTTTCTTAATTTTTTAAAGAAGAAATGAAATCCATGCTTGGTAAAGATATGCTGCATCTATGCAGGGGTGGACTGAGAGTATGACGGGCCCTATGACGGAAAATGCAATGGGCCCCCTTGCCCAACTTCTTGTAGTCTGGGAACCAGGTTTGAACTTTCTGAGTATAACCAGTCCCCAAGATAATAAATGAACAGTGACATTTTTTTACTACATTCATTTGTAAGGTT
Organism: Xipholeptos notoides; assembly: GCA_036873565.1. Lineage (NCBI taxonomy): Eukaryota > Metazoa > Mollusca > Cephalopoda > Idiosepiidae > Xipholeptos > Xipholeptos notoides. The sequence goes on along the minus strand of JAYKTE010297691.1, from coordinate 6,040 downwards.
TCTTCATTTTCTTTTTCTTTCTTTGTTTTTTTTCTTCTTTCTTCACAAATTTCATTTGATTGCTAATGAAGATACTTTTTCTTGTCCAAATTTTCATTTTTGCATGGTCACGGATCTGCCTGTACTTTTGTTTGGTAGTCTGAGTCTGCACAGCCATGAGAAACACACACTATGATGTGCAGCTAAGGGGGCCGAGTCAGGCAGTCCCCCTTGAAGTGCCGGGCTCTTGGAACAGGTCCAATTGATCGATGGCTCAGTCCGCCCCTGCATCTATGCTTATTGCATACATTGTTTGTAATAGTCCTTATCATTTATTCTGCTAGCCTCATCTTATTGAATTTATCTTGACTTGCAGAAGCTGTGGAAATTCCACAATATAAATTCATCATTCTCAAATTTAAACAAATTCTGAGATATAGGTCAAGACTGCAAATCAATTGCTTAGAAATTTTTTTTAGAGTTTTCATCATTATTTAAAAAAAAAATTACTGCCTCCTCTCAGCACGACTCTTTTTGTAAATTATAAAATAAAATAGCCAATTTGAAACTGTAAATTGATTTGAAACTTTTTGTAAAGGGATTGTTTTAATGATTTTCAAAAGTTAAAGAATGGTAAGGTCATTGCTTTTGATATAAGTGACACACAAAAGAACGAACTAACGAACACACAGGCTATCCAATTAATATATAGATAAGCCAATTTTATTTCTGAATGGTCAGTCAGTTTCAGGACTTTCTCTAATAATAATTGCAGAGAACTTTCTTTCTTTTTTGGTTTATTTTATTTTTAATGATCTTTTTACAAAGACATTGATGTTCATTCAGTCTTTCTTTAAATGATCCAGATGTTATACCGATATAACTCACTAGAAATTCTTGCAATTGACTTTGTAGATTAAATTACTATTACTTGATATTAATATTTAAAGTTATTATTACAAGTTAAAAATTACAGTTAACTTATAAGTTCTTGTAAACTTTGCCCAACATACATAATCCCTATCTTCTAATGGTCACTGTTCTTTATGTCTCTAACATCTTTGATGAAACATTTTTTTCCACAACATACTTTATCATTTTCCTTATATTGAAAAAAACCAAAACATACCTGAACATGAGTGAACTCATTTCAAGTCTAAAGATGAAATAAAGAAATAAAAAGCTGAAATTCTGATGCAGCCAATAGAAGGATTTCTGTTGCGCAGCTTTGGTAATTGAAAGATCAAAACAAAGCTCATAAGGGTTTCAGGGGGAAGTCGATTTGGCCGAGTGGATAGGCAGTTGGACTTCGGAATCGTAGTACGCGAGTTCGAATCCCAGTCATTCCGTTTGCGTTCATATTCGGACTAATACCCTTGGGAAAGGTATGAATCCCCACTTTCCCTCCAGCTATGGGTTAAATAGTGCATATTGTGTTATTAAAAAAACTGAGTGTCTGATGAATCCCCGCTTTCCCTCCATGGGTTAAATAGTGCATACTATGTTATTAAAAAAACTAAGTGTGAACAAAAATAACGTTTATCAAAAATGATTATTGTTCTAGGCATTAAATGACCTAAAATGGTTGATATGATATTTATTTACTTGGTCGAGCACCAACACAAGTTTGGCACAAGGCCATTTCTATGTGCTCATTAACCCTGGGCTTTTGTAATCAGTGTTAGCCTTCACCTAGATGAGTTACTCTCCCGAATTAACGAGCCCCATCTGCCCTAAAATGGTTGATATGCCGTAAAACACAAACAAACTCAAACTCAACTTCTTTTTGGAGAAGACCTTATTTCTGACGTCACTTCCTGTTTTCTTTTTTTTTCTACCCTAGCTTCCGGTCCGGTTTCGATAATCTTGGCGGCTCTTTTCACGCCAACGTGTTCGTAATATAAACAATAGCAAAACAGATTTTATATAAAATGTGAAAATAATTTCATTTTATATTTGTTTGTTTTAGTTTCCTCGTCCATAAATAAAGTATCGTACGTGGTTTAACTTTTTAGAATCGATCGTTCCAAGGTTTTTCAAAAAAATCATGGTAAACAAAGTACTTTTTTTCCTTTCATATAAAACTACTCTCTTTTTTTTGAGCTGATTATTTTTTTTTTCATTTCTTAGAAATTTAGATATATATTTAATGTTGTTTGTTAGAATTGAATTATTATATAAGCTTTATTATTTGCATTGAGGAATCTTAATTGTTTATAATGATAATCAAATATTTATTTAATTTTCGCGTCTCTGATAAAAGTTTTAATGACTGGTTGTTTTTAGGGGAAAAAATGTGTTTTAATTTATTTGTTCTCTTCTGATTTTTTTTTACTCGTTTTCAAATTGATTAATGATTTATTCAATTTGTTATTTGTTTATCCGACCCAAGTTTTATTCAAAACCTTACAAAAAATCTTCTAAACAAAGGTCAATTTTATTTCTTGACTTTTTCTGTGTTAACAATTACGATTAACAGAAAGAAGTAAAAGAAAAAAAAAAATAGAAAGTTAAATGAAGTATTAATTTATGTTTTATACTGTTTTAAGCGCGTGTTTTTATGTTTGTTTGGAATTAAAATAAATAGGAAAATATCTCTGAAAATTAATGTTTCACTAAATAAATGCACCCAAAAACAGTAAAAATACAAACAAAATTAATTTCTAATTTATTGTTTGTTTTTCACAAATAATAAGCGTCTCGACTTATTTTTTCCTTTCTTTCAAGATTCATTTTTAAAACCGTTGAATTTACTGATTATTATTCATTTTATTTATCAAACGAATGAAGTATTAAACGTCCCGTATAATAATAAGTTTTTAAAGTTTTTCAAAGTATAAAAACAATTATTACTTCTTAAATAACTGGCTGCATTATTTGCATTATCATCCATACCATCCATGCATCAAATTGTTTTGTTCGTTCACTGATTTTTGGTTACATTTAAATTGTTTCCTCCGCAAACAATATTAATATAAAAAACTACTGTTTTCTGTCTTTTTTTCTGAATTATATATAAAAAAAAACATTTATTTTTAATTTGCATAACTTTATTTAGGAATTTAAAGAAAAACTAAAAGTCATGCACATGCATGCTCGGAATAGATGGAAGAAAGAAGGTTAATTCTAGAAAATATGAAATAGCTTCTTAGCATTTTCCGTTTTTGGTTTTAATTAATTTTTCGAAAACCCATTATTTATCTAACCTGTTTTCCGATTCTTAATTTCTTACATTTTCTTGTTTTGTGAAAATTATCATTATTTCTTATTAAAATGATTCAATATCAAATATATAGTTTTAAATCATGTTAGACATTTTAAAACTTCACTGTTTTCAGTTTTTAGAGGTATTTATTTCACTCCCGGCCTTGTTTGGAGATCGAGGTTGCTTTGATACTCTTTTTGTGCTCATTTCGATCTATGCCATTTTTTGTTTTTTTGTAATTATAAGATTTTTTTTCTATTTTCTAAGAAAACTGCCTTAATTTTTTGAAAGCCGAAAATTATTTTATTAAAAAAAAAAAAAATGCAGATATATTGACACCCCCAAACGACCAACAACGTAACGTAACCCCCACAACAAGGCCCTACATAGGGAGGCGCTATGTGTCAGTGTCCGCACAACACAACGTAACGATCCAATTTTCAAAGTTTGATCTCAAAGCAGCTATTTTTTCGGCCCAAAACGAAATAAAATTTGTTCCACAGTCCGAATGATATCCCATTTACACCATATTTCAAATTGCTAGACCCCAATTTGGCAAAGTAGTTTGATAGAGAGACAGTATCTCATCTCAGACAAGATAGTCACTTATACATAGATTTAGAGAGAACAGCCTCCTTACTCATGAAAAAAAGAGGATGCAAAAAATTAATTTTAATCCTCATTTAATGATTAAATTGGTAGTAGTAAAATTAATTAAATGTGGTTATATTGCCTTTAAACAGAGCATTTCATTACTTTTAAAAGAGGGAAGTCGACTTGGCTCAGTGGATGATAGGCAGTCAGACTTCGGAATCGTAATACGTGAGTTCGAATCACAGTCGCTCCATTTGCATTCACATTTGGACTAGTGCCCTTAGGAAATGTATTAATCCCCACATTCCATCCAGCTATGGGTTGAATAGTGCATATTGTGTTATTAAACAAACTAAGTGTGCACGAAGGATAACATTTATCCTAAATGATTGTTCTTTGCATTAAATGACCTGAAATGGTTGATATGCTATAAAACACAAACAAATAAACCTTAAAAAACAAAGTCAGGCAGCTGCTTTATCGAATTCCTGCTTTTTTCTAAAACAAGGAATAATGGAAAGATACATTAAAAACATTGATTGTTTTTTGGAAGCCTTGCAGACTATGGTCCTCATCCATCTTTGTTAAACTCACTATGTTTCATCCAGTTTATCCTTTAGCCTTCATAAGGTTTTCTTTTCACGGTTGGAATCAAAACTGCACTCCGGTGTTTTTTGTGCTGTCTAAATAATGTGTTTGATTTTTAAGTTTTCTTAAACAATGATGAGGATCATAGTCCGCATTATAGATAGACAAAAAATTGATTTTAAAATGTGGTATTTTAAACAAATACAAAGATGGTGACCATAGTCCGCATAAAGAATATAAATATATAAAAAATTACTGTTTATTAAAATGTGGCAATGTGGTATCTTTCAACAAATTTAACTAAAACTTACATTTAGAATATTATTAAAAATCCTACCTGTCTGTCGTTAACTTCCGGCAGATCAAGCTCGTAAACTGGGAGAGTCACTCCTCTAGGTGTAAGGATAACACTGTTTCTAAAAACCCAGATGGATGAGACCCATCAACACAATGCGAGTTGGGTGAAAGGCAACACTGATTACAAAATCGCAGGGGTATGATAAGCACCTAAAACTGGCCTTGTGCCTAACTTAGGTTTGTGCTCAAACAAGTAGATATATCCTACTTGTCTGGGCAGCAAAGTTGGAGCAGTGGAAAAAGCTCGGTCTCTGGAATCGAATTACACGAGTTCGAATCCGAGTCAAAAATCACTAAATTCACTTTCAGGTGTCTCTGGCAGATATTTATATATTTTAATATTTATATGAAATCCATAATATATGTATGTATTGTATGAAATCCATATATTGTCTGTTCAGCAAGAAAAAATCAAGAAATAACTAGAGATTTTATCTTAGTCAAGCGTGTTATGTAAAAGTCTCTTCTCCAATTGGTCCATTGTCTTCATCTATGTGTATAAGAGGGAAAGTATATATCTTTGCAGTCCTACCCTCTTTGTTAGACCAAAAATGTTTAACAAATATGGACTTAGCACTAGCTTTGTTTGCTTTTAGACTTCGATAAGTCCTATTTTTTGTTTTTTTTACTTTTTGAAGTCCACTTGGCCCAGTGGATAGGCAGTCGAACTTAGGAATCGTAGTACGCGAGTTTGAATCCTAGTCTTTCTGTTTGCATTCATATACAGACTAATATCCTTTGGAAAGGTATGAATCCCCACATTCCCTCCAACTATGGGTCAAATAGCACATATTGAGTTATTCAAAAAACTAAGTGTGGGCAAAAACTAACGTTCATTAAAGATGATTGTTATTGGCATTATATTAACCTGAAAAAGGTTGATATGCTGTAAAACACAAACAGACAAACTTTTTGAATACATTTGAAACCCAGGCGTTTTGTATGTATAAAAACAATTTGAGTAATACCTATTTGACAGATTTGTCTCAAGAAACATGAAGAAAATATTTTCTGTACAAGTATTTTTCGGACTGCTGTCATTCATGTTATTGGGGTCTTCATAACGTTTCGGCCGATTCGCCCTCCAGCCGTCTTCAAGGGATCGAACTTGAGAACCTTCTTTTCGTAATCGGGAATTACAGAATTTTGAACTTAACCCTTTATTCAAACTACGGGGGTAGCCTGTTCTCATTCTGTTAACCACGACCGGGTAGAGTGTTGAAATCTCTGAATCTTGGTGACTACTGCCTTAGGGTGGGATCGAACTTTTTGCCTTCAGCTTATGCTCACTTTCGAACTGTTGATAATCAACGCCTT
>JAYKTE010297581.1:0-11406 GCA_036873565.1 Xipholeptos notoides | reverse complement strand
AGAGAGAGAGAGAGAGAGAGAGAGAGAGAGAGAGAGAGACAGAGACAGAGACAGAGACAGAGACAGAGAGAGAGAGAAAAAAGATAGGGAGAGTGAGACTGGGAGTGAGGTATAGAGGGTGGGGTTGAGAGGCTTTCGGAATGGAAAAGAGTGAGAAAGATGTCAAATTTAGTTGAAGTTTTCATCATCAATCTTTCAGTCGAGAAGCTGAAATTGATCATTGGCCCCGATAATTAGCCAGTTGTTTGGACCGGTTTCCATTTCAGAAGATCTTTGCTAATGTTGCTGCTCCTCCGCCATTTGCATAGAAATTAGCTGCAGACGGTCACAGCCTGCTCCCCACTGCTTTAACTTATCAGATAATCACACATGTAAATGTGCGTCCTTTTGCAAAAGTCCTTCATTCCACAAAGATGGTCAACCTGAAAAGCTTGATGGCTCCAATATGTGCATATGAGGCCCCCTTCTGTCTACTCACTGTTGTCATCGGGAAATCTGTATTAAGGCCGGGTGGTCGGTGGGTGGGTTAGGGGGTACAGACTACTGATTGGCTATTTTGCACCTATACGCAATTGAGTGGAGAAGCTACCATGAGGTGTTAGTGATGATTTCTGGCTAGTCTGCTTTGGCCAGTCAAGCTGATCATCTTTTAAGCCAGCAAATGACACAATCTGTGACTAGCTAATTGAGGTTAAACAGTCTGTGGTTTTTGATTAAGGGGAGGAAAATAGACAAGGCAAAATAATATCAGGGGCAAAGCAATTGGATGAATATGAACTTGAGAAGATAATATTTTGAAAAATAAATTACAAATTGAACAAAATCTACTATATTTAATGTGTTTCTAACCTTCAACTATATTCAACTTATTTAGACTTCTACTTTCATCAGTATTATCTTCACAACGTTTCAGCTGATAATTATTTAAAATAGTTCGTTTTATTAATTAATGTATAAAAATTAGTTGGAAATTCATTAATAATAATATATAAACCAGCTGTCAAATAGTGTATGAACTGTTTTTTTAATATTTTTGATATTGCAAAGAATGAAGAAATAAAAGGAAAAAAATCAAATTTATTTTGTACTTTTCTTCAATAATTTAAATTTGTTTGATTGTTTATTCTGTTTGTCTTCAAATGTCATAGTCTAATTATTGGGACACTTCTTTCACTGCTAAAAACAGGTGGAAATCTATATTTCAAATGAAACTATTCGAAGAGAGATCGAAATAAGATAAAGTGAAAAAGAATCAAATAAGAAAATATTTCTCCGCAAAGAAAAGGGTGCCTTACACTTCCAACTTACCAATACATAGTTTTTATATTTTCTTCTTGGTATAAAACCAATGGATGTATTTCATCAAATATTATTTTTTTTCTTTTTGATTGTGCCTAGATTAACAGAAGACGACCACGATTAGCGTCCCGTCAACTTATTGTCAATTACAAATAGATTATTAGAAAGATATCAACCAAAATATATTTATTGATAGCCTGGAAGAAATAAGACAATTTTGAATTTATTACGATTTCATGATCCACAATCAGATCTTTTTTTTTCTTTATTTGCATAGATTTATTAACCTATTTTTCTATTTGTTTTGTTGTTGTTGTTGTTCTTGAATTCGATGTCATACGAACTTACATCTTTTCTTTAGCGGGAAATGTCTTATGTTGATGATTTTTTGTTTTGTAAAAAATAATAATTTGTAAGATAAATATGTCTACTGTCTACTGAGAAGTCGTTATAAACGGTGTAAACGCACAGCGTATGGATTTATAAAATAATAATGTGTTTGTTGTCTTCATAACATTATATATATATATATATATATATATATTATCTTTGACAGGAGCCTTCAGTATTTGGGAGGTACAAGTTGCATTTTGTGGGTAGAGGGACCGCAATACACATTATGATGGCAGGGTGGAGATGTTGCTAAGGATGGAACTGCTCAAATAGTTACTTAAGTTTTAATTCAATCTCCCAAGACAAATCATTACCAAACATTGCAAAATAAATTTGTTTTATTTTTGGGTTGAATTGTTTCTAAGTTAATGAGCTTAAAACTAAATGCGTGTCTCATTATTTGTATGTGAGTGTGTCGGGGCATGCGGGCATGTGTGTAACAGAAGCAAATGGAAATGACTATTGATTAAACCATGAAAAATACTTAGACTTGTCCAAAAATAAAACAAAGAGCATATCCATATGTAATGATGATAACTTGCAGTCAATTCTGAATAACAATTACTTATTGGACTATCCATCATTATCTTCACTTTAAGCTGGACATCTTGTCTGGATGAGTTCAATTTGAATTTCTTTAAACAACATAGTTAATCATGATAAAACCTGAAAGAGTAGTTATGTTTATAAGATATTCAAATATTCAGTTGCCAGAATTATTATCATGATGATAACGATGAGAAAATGATGATTAAATTCTAAAGTTTCGCAAATCTATTCTAAATTCTAGTTTTACCCGATTAACTGGAATCTCTTTGTAAGTCACGGGAAGAATCTTAACAGATAAAACAAAGAAACGTATATTTTTTCACGTGTCTGACAGTTGAGCTTAAGTATTCCATTTGAAATTTCAAGGACTTAATGCTGCGTCAATGAGCTTCCGTAAAAGATGTTTATGTCTGAGTATCAGAAAATGGATTTTTGGCTTATTGGTTACAAAATTCGCATAAAAACTTTAATATGGAGTTGAAGTTAGCTTGTATATTAAGCTACCCATTGGGTGAATACCCACAATAAAGGTATGACTTATTGTTTGTATTAATAACTAAAGGAATGGTATAGATTTCGCTCCAGTTTAGCATCCTGAAATTGCAATTATATGTCAAAGACATAACACTTCGTGACGTAATAATGCCATTATATTATAGCTTTAAGCATAGCTTCTTCTTCCTTTTACTCAGAAATAGTTGAGCACTGTTTAGAGGCAATTTACAGTAGAAAAATTCGAATTTCTCGTGTATGTAAACTAATGGCTCAGGAGTAGATGCTTGAACTGATAGTATATCTCTATCGTTTCGATACTAACTAGAAGATGATATATATCAACGAATTGCATAAGACTATGCAATCCATATCTCTATATGCATGCATCTGCTAGAAAATTTGTCCTCGGCCTTAAATAACTATGAAAGTTGATGTAATTTGGATTTTTATATCCATTTTTACGGACTATTCTTCCTAATTTTCATAATTATTGATTTCAATAGTGTTGTGGTGGAGCCACTCTCTAATTGTCTCTAGCACTGTCCGTATATACCGGAAGACGTGACAATACAAAGGAGGTCTATATCTGAAAGTGACTTCCTATCTCTCGGTCTCATATTCTTGTAAGCTTCCTTTTTTCTAGAAAATATTCAAGGTGTCCAAAAATTTACTGTGCACCATGGACATATATAAATTTAAATAAACTAATAATCAGTAAATTTTATTATAAAATATTTAGACAATACAATGTTCACAAATAAAAAGGCTTTATTCATTTACAGTACCACAGCTTATCTTAAAGGAAATGCTGGAAATGTCCCCCATTAGCATTATGATATTATTTTCTACTCCACAGCAACCTTTTGGACGCCCTATATATCCTTATCTATACAGTGGTGTTCTGTTCTCTTTGTGCCCCTCTCCAGGCCCATAACAACCGGGCTTCGGCCAACCAATTATCTAACCTTCTTCAGGTGTATTTACCATGACAGGCTAGGAAGGAAAAGTCTTTGAAATATATCCCCAGTAATTACTGCTCTTGGGTACGATTGTAACAGATATCTTCAGCCAATCCTCACCTACAACCGTAGACTAAATGCCTCTATCCAATGTGCCACGGACCTGGAGGGGTGATCATGTTTTTTTAGTTCTACATATAAAAAAAGTCTTAAAAAATATTTTATTAAAATATCCGGTCTTCCATTGTCGAGTCCGTACTGAATTGCAATGGCCTATTTTTTTCGGGGAAAATCTTTGAGGTGAGGCTTCATAATCTGTATATACATTTTTGCAGATTGTAATTACTGGTTATATATTTCCAAGACTCTGCATTCCTATCCGATCACGGTAAAGAGAATTAGTTGGCTGAAACATGGGGAAAACATCAACTTTGAGGATGAGAACAACACTACGCAAAAATTGATATACAGAGCCCCATGGAGCCTCATCCCATCCCAAAGGATTAAAAAAAGGACAGTTTTTCAAGAGCATATCAACCATTTTGGTCATTTAATGTCGACATAACCATTTATAGAAGGAATAGGCGGAATTTATACTTTTCGAAGGGTATTTGTCCGGAAGTTAACTTAACAGAGTGATCGATATTTGAACTATTACGATTCCAATATCCAAGCAATTATCCCAGAAATTTAATATAATATTAGACAAGGAAACCCTATACTTAATATTTCAAACAATATTGTTTTCTTTTAACAATCGATTTTTACTTTGTTTTTGTTCCCAAAGAATATAATGTGGGTAGTGAAATATTGGGCAATTCTATTGAAAAATCATTGATGCACCTATCAATATACGTGTTTATGAAATATAATATTTTCACTTCTTATTTATGAAATGCCTGACATATTTTAGAAGATTTACACACCTAAACACACACAAAAAATATTAAAAAACTTTTGTCATCACTTTGTTTAAAAATTACAGTAAACTGATTTTCTTAATTCCTCAAAACCAGTAATGTGTAAAATTTTGAGGAAGAAAAAAAATTGTTGAAAAAAAAAAGAGTTAAAACTTAAATTTTTGCATTCTGAAAATTCTTTTCAATAAATTTTATCGAAATGCCATTATTCAGTGGCAGCGGTAGCAAGCAATGTTTGAGATCTTCGTTGAAGACAGCAAGCATTTTTCTTTTGTTTTATAACAGACTTTCATTCAAACTTAGGCGGATAAAACACTGTTCAAAAATAAAAGCTGTATTTTTTTTTTCTCTCTTCTCATTCTTTCCGCAAAACATATGTCGAAAAGGCAGAAGAGGGGGAAGAAAAGAAAAGAAAAAAGAAAAATCTAAAACAACTAAAAACAAAGAAATAATAATAATAATATAAAGAGATGAAATATTCTTAAGTTTTGTCAGTTGCGTATCTAAGTGTTGTAGTGTTGATCCCCTAAGCTTCTACTACTCAATACTTTTCATTGCACTAAATAGCTTTTAGCTTCAGAGTCAGGATTAGAGGTATAAAAAAGCCAGAGAAAAATGATAAATAAATAAAAAAAAATCACACAGAATGAAAAGCAATAAATAAAAAAAGAATCCTTACAAGATATCTTGATTTATGAAAACGCTTTTTTTTATCATTCTATCTCTTCTGAAAATGTAAAAGTAAAAAGACAAGGGAATAATGATAATAATAATAACAATTGTAAAATAATAATGTAAGGACTGTCTTTGTTCCAAAGCAGTGGGTTTTATTGTTCAGTCAAAGTAATCCGATCTGTTCTTAAGTTGGCTCACGTTGTTGAACACACATCGGTTCCTAAAGAACTTGTTGATAGAAGACTTGCAAAAAGCTTTTCTGTGGATCATTTTTACTGGATCAAGATCATTTTTGTTTCAATTATTCATTGCTAGCTATTTTGAATGCACACATTTCTCTCCATCGTTTTCTTTCTCTTTAGGGGAAGTCGATTTGGCCGAGTGCATAGGCAGTCCGACTTCGGGAATCGTAATAAGCGAGTTCGAATCCCAGTCCTTCTTTTTGCATTCATATTCAGACTAATACCCTTGGGAAAGGTATGATTCCCCACTTTCCCTCCAGCTATGGTTTAGATAGTGCATACTGTATTATTAGAAAAACTAAATGTGGACAAAAAATATCGTTTATCAAAAATAATTGTTCTAGGCATTAAATGACCTAAAATGGTTGTTTTTCCATAAAACACAATCAAACAAATCTTTCTCTTTAAACATTGCATTCAAAAAGTTACCATGCAGCCATAATCTAAAGATAATAAACATGTCGTGTGTTATGAAACTCTATTACAAAATGTTTTGAATTGTCGATTTAATGTGAAAAACAGTGACTGCCTCTTAATTTTTATATATATTTATATACAACGACTGGACTACGAAACAGGTATGCATTCATAATGGCAATGCTTACGCTTTTACTCTTAATCGGACCGCAGTCTTCTTTCTAGAAACTGGTTTTCGAGAATTTTCTGGGGTATTCCGAAATAAAACCTAGCTAAGAACACTCCCAGATACATGAAGTACATCGGTGTAAATTTTGAGGAAAATCGTTTTGTCGTTTCGGAGTCCACAGGGAGAAAACATACACACAAAGACACACGGACAGACACATTTCCGTTTATATATAAGGTTAAATTAGATTATTCTTTATAAGAAGTGTTAACATCAAAACTATTTAGTTTATGCATTTTTTAACTCTTTTATATTAATGAGAACGCCTGAATTATTTTGAGTTGATTTAGCTCCAAAACCTATAAAACAAAATCATACAAACAAACAATCTGGCATAAAACAAGTGTAAAAGGTTGACGTACCATTAAGAAGAGGCAACCAAACTATCAATTTCGGTGAAATAATAGAAAAAAAATGTCTGGAATAAAGAAAAATAATTTCTTCTGGCGTTTAAACCACTCTGGAGACAAAATGACACTTTTTGTTTGGAGAAAACCGACTGAGAAAATCCATTAACAGGACGCAAGTAATGTTTTTAGTGACAATGAGGAAGTAAGGAATCCCTAAAAGATGATCTTGGTTTTGCTTGTTAACTCTTGTTAAATCTCTTGACCGTGCCTTCTTTTCTGGAGATATTTACATTCGGCGATAGTCCTGATTTCTTGAGTGGAGTAAGCATGACACAAACTAATTAGAACGCAATAATTGGAGAACCACTTTACAACTGTCATCTTATTTCACTCATCTTCGGTTTTGGAGCTATATCAACTCAAAAGAATTCAGCCATTCTCATTAATGTAAAAGAGTTGAAAAATGAAAGGTGCACAATGACTTTTTGAACGCACAGTATATTAACCAATACGTAACTGTAAAAGTATAAAAGTAAATTTTTCCGATCTCTCTACGACCCAACAAAAAAACAGAATCCAATTCATTTAGTCTGTGATAAATTATATTAATCACAATTCATTATAATATGTTTTGCAATATTTCGTCTCCATATATTAAAAAAAAGAATCTGTTAAAAAACATAGATAGATAAATTGATAGATAAAGAGAGAGGCAGAGAGAGACATACAGAGCTAAAGAGAAATAGAGAGAGTGTGTGTGTGTGTGTGTGTGTATGAGAAAGAGAGAGAGAGAGAGAGAGAGAGAGAGAGAGAGAGAGAGAGAGAGAGAGAGAGAGAGAGAATGGAAAGGAATAGAGAAGAAAGAGGGGAGATAAATAAAAAAGCAACGAAGAAAAAGAGAGAAGAAGAAAGAAAAAGACAAAAAGAAAGAGTGAATGTAGTAAAGAAAAGAAATACGAAAGGAAGAGAAAACAGATATATAAAGAAAGAAAGCGGGGATAAAATAAGAGAAGGAAGAGATAAAATAAATATAGAAAGAGAGAAAGAAATAAAGTGAGAAGAAAATAGAGAAAGAGAAAAGGAGAGAGATCAAAACAGACAATGTGAGAGACAGATGGACAGAGAGGGAGAGGGGGATAGAAAGAGAGAGAAAGTGAGGGAGAGAGAGAGAAAGGGAGAGAAAACGAAAAAGATGGCCGTTAAGAATAAATGCGTTGCCATTTTCGTTAGTTGACCAAAAAGTAATGAAAATTTTTCTCTGCCTTTGTTGCGTATTTATAATCGCTCTACAAGCCAACAGCAAAGCTCTCATATTGATAAGTGCCACGCAGAAACAACTGGATAGGATCGTCTCCCTGATTTATTACTCATAAACGAACCTGGTATTCACTCAAACATATTGCTGTATGAACTGTGACTGATATAAAAGGCAAAATTCTCCTCCCTGGGGCAATATTGACATTTGCAGACTATTTGATAAAGTGCGCACAGATTTTGCTGCGCTGAAAAGAGACCAATACTAAAATGTCAGCAAGACCAAATCACAAAGAACTGATTCACTTTGTAGCGGCAGACACTAAAAAGCCAACCTCAAAGAGATGCCACCAATATTACTGCAAATAGTGTTAGAGCTGTGGTTCCTTATTTTCTCTTCCTACATTCTTCTTGCGCCACAAACGGCACATATACCTTTAATAAAACACACTTCATCGTACTTTACTGTATCAAGGAGATACAACAAAATGAAGAGAAACGGGTGGGGTTCTAAAAAGCAGCCATATGGGCAGGGTGAGAGAGATCTCTATTATTTCCTTTTATTAAGTCTGTCCGCTAAAAACAAAGACATGGAGGGAGTTAGAGAAAATAAACTTTCGGTTGTACACAATTCCCCAATTATGTACAAGAGCCAGAGTCGACTTTGGCCAGTGGATAGGCAGTCAGACTTCGGAATCGTAGTACACCAATTCGAATCCCAGTCGTTCCGTTTGCGTTCATATTTGGACTAATATCCTTGGGAAAAGTATGAAGCACCAAATTCCCCCAGCTATGTGTTAAATAGTGCATATTAAAAAAAACAAGTATGGGCAACAAATAACGTTTACCAAAAATGATTTTTCTCGGCATTAAATGACCTAAAATGGTTGATATACTGTAAAACATAAAACAAACAAGAGTCAGAAAGAGAAAATCAATTTTCCCCCATCAATCGTCAATTTTCTTTTGGCCAATTTTCTACCTATTTTAATTTATGTCTTATTTGTTTTTTGTTGTTTTGTTTTTACAGCATATCAACCTATTTAGGGCATTTAATGCTGAGAACAGCCATTTTTTTTATAAACTTTCTTTCTGTTAATACACAGTTTTTTAACAACATATACACTACTTAATCCATAACTGGAAGGAATTAGGGGATTCAAACCTTTCTCAAGGGTATTAGTCCAAATGTGGGCGTAAATGAAAGACTGGTATTCGAACTCTCGTATTAGGATTCCAAAGTTTGACTGCCTATCAACAGTCTTAATATACCTTTTTATTGCAATAGATCTCTGAAGCTAAGGAACCTTTAGACCCTCTAGGAAACTTGTGCCCCTCTCGAAATTGCGGGGTACGTTGGGGCCTTAAGCACAACCTTGAGAATTATTATCATTCATAAGATTTGATATACACCAACGGAATGAAGTCTTTACAATTAGTTAGTGAATGAACAAAAGTAGCAAGAGCCATTCAAAATATATCTGTATTTTAATAAATATCATTATTCAGTAGGATTCAAATTTGAAAATTGTTCAATACACGCAAATCGAATGAAGTATTTTTCATCGGTTGGTGACTGAATAAGAGTAGCATGTTTTAACGAAATATTTCGTTATCGTTTTGCGAAATTTGATACATTCGGTATTTGGACCCGTGGAAGAAATTCAGTTTCGAACTGGAAAAATATTTGATAAGTGGTCAAACTTGAAATATTGGATCGAAATGGGCTCATAGCGTCCGCTGTACGGGGCTTATGTTTGTCATTGGGGTGTCAATATAATCGCACTTAACTAAAATATTGCCAATGCCAGAATACGATATTTTTCGATTGTTTAGACTGGTTTTTGTGGGTTTCGATAAAACCACCTCCACCGATTAGGGCAAACAATTTAGCTCCATGAATTAAAAACAAACCCTTCGTTCATTTCACTGGGATATACTGTCCCCAGTGTCAGTATTAAACTATTACTATGTCAGTGTTTAGTAAACATTCTTCACATATATAAATGTACAATATTGTAGTGTAGAAGAAAGTCGAAGGGCATAGTGACAGAAACGTTGTGAAATATCTGTGGATGTCTGTATATAAGTCTTCTCTTGATAAATGTATATCCTCCTGAATCTCTTCCTTGTGTATCAAGTAATGTGGAATACGTATTGTGAAAGGACAACTTATAATAGATAAACTCACGTACATATAATTCTTAACAAAAGATAGTTATACAATATAAATCGAGAAGACGGTCATAATGAAAAACTATTTTTCTATCTATCTATCTATCTATCTATCTATCTATCTATCTACAATCTTGTTTAAAATGTTTAAAGTTATTTTTTAAAATATGAACATTTATGAAAACGAGAGGGGTACGATTAGAACCAGTGAACTTTTGTGCTCCAAGATTACTTTTTCTGTGTAGTTACTACCATATTCAATGCAATTTTGCCAGTGATGAACGAAGTGGTCTACTTCACATCCAGAGTGCGCTTTGTCTCTCACATCTCTGTCATCACTCTGAAATGGAGGAAATTATCTTTAAACTGTGCTTACATCAATTGCATCAACTGGGGTCGATGAACGTTGATCGAGAAATGAAACTTTCAGGTCATGAATGCATAAGTTTAGTCATCATAACAATGCCATTTGCAATCCACTCTGATCCATTCGGATATAATAAAAATGGGGGCATTACTTATGGAACAACCCTCGCATCTATCTATCTATCTATCTATCTATCTAAATATTTATATACCTATCTTACCATCTAACTATGCATCTATGTATTTCTTTCTCATCTATGCATCTAACTTGTCTGCATCTATATATGTATGTATGCATCTATCTATCTAAGTATTTGTTTATCTATCTAAGAATGCGCATATATATATACACACACACACACATATATATATATGCATTTAACTTATTTGCATGCATGTACGTATGTATGTATGCATCTGCCTATCTATCAATCTAGCATATGCATACACATGTGTGTGTAAGTGATTGAGTGTGTTTATGTCACAATAAAAGTAGATCCGTACGATGAGGAAATTGTATTAGTCTTATTCTATAGTGAAAGTGCATAGATCTTTCTAAAAACAGTTTTTGCTTCGATTCCTTTCCTGACCGCTTTGCATCACCTCATACAAGTAGAATGCATTAGTCATTGTTTTTTGACACCAAGCGGTTGGCCGGGATTTTTTTTCATGATCCTCAATCTTATTCCCGTCAACCCTCGGTTCTTTTCTGTGTCCAGCATTGGCCGAAAATTCTCCAGCGAGTCTGAAAAACAACACTGGACGCCAAATCGATCGCACAAATCCGTTAGGGAACCATAAAGAATATTGTCCTAAGAATCAGAAGATCTGGAACGGAAGAGTAAAGCCGGAGAATGAGCTCTCCTACACCCTACCCAAAACAAGCAAACAAAAAACAAAAAAAAACCCAAAAAAACAAAAACAGAAAGAAAGAAAAAAAAAAGCCAAAACCAAAAGCAAAATAAAAAACAGAAAACGAAAACAAACAGAAGACAAACAACAAGAGGAATAATAATAATAATAATAATAATAATAATAATAATAATAATAATAATAATAATAATAATGATAATAATAATAATA
>JAYKTE010297470.1:0-11406 GCA_036873565.1 Xipholeptos notoides | reverse complement strand
AATAATAATCACACTCATTATTCTACACTCAACCAAGTAAACATATGTTATAACAACTCGGGAGAGTAACTCATCTAGGTGAAGGGTAACACTGATTACAAAAGCCCTGGGATGAGCACACAAAAAATGGCCTTGTGCCGAACATGGGTTGGTGCTCGACCAAGTAAATATCATATGTTATAACAAGGAAGACTTATCAATAAGTGAGATATTTGAATTTATTGAATCTTACCATCCAAGATATCTTGCAAAAGACAAGTAATTGCATGGCCTGCCCAAGGGCCTCCCCATGCAACTGTGCCATGATTAAAATCTTGGTTGGCTGCCAACATGATTAATTGTTGCAATTGGTCCTGAGTCATTGCTTCTGATAATGAAATAGCCGGTCTTGTGGCTAAACAAATACGAGCAAGGACCTGCAATGGAAGAAGGAAAACGTCAATTGAATTTCTATGAATAAAACAAAAATCAAGTAAGCTTCAGATTGTGAAAAAAATGAATAAAAATAAAAGATTTTTTCTTCGGGAATAAGGCAGAATTGTCTGAAGAATATTCGAAAATATAACTAAAATACATTAATTAAAAGGCAAGGAAGTATTATGTCACTATTTTTAAAGTACAAAATATGGTAGTAATTTGGAATAATAAAATCATAATTATATTAAAAAAATCAATATCCACTAGCTGAACCTGTGGAAATTCCACAGTAGTTGAAATATTAGAAAGTAATGTTAACATTCTTAAATTTAAACAAATCCCGAGAAATAGTTTGAAACTGCAAATTAATAACTTAGTTTTTTTTAGGGTTTCAATTAAAAAACAATCTTATGTAAAATATGTCCTACGATTCCTAGGTCCAACTGCCTACCGATTGGCCCAAATCGACTTCGCCCGGAAGAACTGGGATTCGAACTCGTGTCCTACAATTCCGAGGTCCGACTGCCTACCGATTGGGCCAAATCGACTCCCCCCCCCTGTGTTTATGGAAAAGCAAGATGCTTACCTTGCTGGCAACAAGAAAAAGATCCACGCTGCAAGTTGAATCCATACTCAAGATGAGTGTGATGAGTCCACGCACCACAGGGAGACACTTTTCTCGGGGCAATATTAGACAATTGTCCCCATCAACATCCCCAGGATCCTTGGAAACACCCAGGTAGCTGTCGTCTTTGGCCATTTTCCGCAAATATTCTCCATCTGTTCTTCGGATCTGCATTATGTCTTTCAGATGCTAAAAAAAAATGTAACAAAGATAAAAAACTTCCATAAAATATTCAATAAACCATCTATGAAGGAAGAAGTATTTTTTCAAAAATCAGTTCTTACATTTGAACAAGTTTTCCATAGTTTTTCGTTTTGATCAACACATGATGGAAAATTAATAATATTTTATAATCATTATTATTATTTGAGATCTGACATCAATCACCAAGAGCTTACACACCCAGTAACCAGAGTCAGAGTTGTTAAGTAGAGTCTCTTCTGAGTTCTAGCAGACTTCGCACCATTCCTGTCAAAGACTGTATGGTGCAACCTCATCTTGGGTTTTCACCTCTCTGCATCCATTTTGCACAACCATCAATGGTTGGTAGTCATTCCTGAAGACAGAGTGACAATAAGTCTTCTCTGGTATTATTATTATTATTGTGGTTGTTGTTATACAAAAGAAAGACATAGAAAATGAATCCCCCCCCCACTCCAAATTTGTTTTAGAAATATTTAAGAGATTTCAGAAGAACCTTTCCATTAACTTTAAGTAATAGAATTAAAGAATTTAATCAATTTTTCAAAAGCTAAATATGCAACAAAATTTATCAAAACTAGCAGAACCCGTGGAAATTGCACAGTAGTTGAAAAATCAGAAAGTAATTTTAACATTCTTAAATTTAAACAAATCCTGACAAATAGTTAAAAATTCCACAATACTTGAAATATCAGAAAGTAAATTTAACATTCTTAAATTTAAATAGATCCTGAGAAATAGTTCAAAACTGAAAATTAATAGTAGATTTATCATCTAGGTGAAGGGCAACACTGATTACAAAAGGCCAGGTATATAATGAGCACATACAAATGGTCTTGTCCCTAACTTGGGTTGGTGCTCGGTTTAATATAAGCCATTATAGGTCATTTAATGCCGGATCCTCTTTGGGTATTGGTATATGAGTCTTATACGGGGAACCTTTGAAAGTGATGCAATATTTACAAGTGCCTACCTTGCTTGCATATTGGGAAAGTTCTTTCTTGAACTGCTGTTCGTGTTGTTTTATAAGAGCATGGGCTTCAGTTGCCAACCCCTGAGAAGATTTTTCAGCTTGGGAAGCAAAGAATTTTTTCTTAGCCTGCTCTAAGTCCTGGAGTTTTTGTTTGTGGTGAAATATTCTTTTCTGCAAACAACGGCGATAGGATTTCATTGATTGTTTCACTTTACTCTTACTTGGTTGGCCAAATGTATCTCCCTGCAAAAAGCTCCAACGGTTAGGTAGGAAAGAACCTGAAAACAAAACAAAAAAAAAGCAATTTTACACATACAAAATCGTATATTACAGGTCTCTACACTGCGTGTGATATTTCCAAGTGGTGACTAAAAATAATAAAACACTTATCTTTTGGTGACTTTTTACATATATATGACAGGGCTTTACATTGCGGGTGATATTTCCAAGTGGCGACTAAAAATAATAAAACACTTATCTTTTGGCGACTTTTTACATATATATGACGGGGCTTTACATTGCGGGTGATATTTCCAAGTGGTGACTAAAAATAATAAAACACTTATCTTTTGGCGAGTATTTTTTTTTCACCGACAATCTTTCAAATACTGAGTGAAAATAATGTCTACTCAACTTTTATTTCTTTTTTAATTCATGGGGTAAAGTCAAATTATCTAAACAATGAAAAGTTTAATAGAATAGAAAATTGAACTAGAACAATATACTTTATTTTTTAAACAAGGCTGTTTAAAACAAGTCTAAAGAAATTCAACACATTTTTATGCAGAAGAAAAAGTTGTTCAAAGTGAAATGGATTATAGTTTCTTAAACATTAACTAAGTTTTGAATTATTGGTTTATTCATAAGATTAGAGTGAAATAACATTTGATGGGTTTGACTAGTAACTTTTCTATTTGGCTAGTAAATGAAAATATTTAGTTTTCAAAGCTCAACTGAAGATAAATTTGTCTGTAGAGCCTTGATATTGGTTTATTCTTAAGATTAGAGTGAAATAACATTTCATGGGTTTGGCTAGTAACCTTTTTATATTGTGTTATACAAAAAACAAAGTGTGGACAAAAAAATAATGTTTATCAAAAATGATTGTTCTCGGCATTAAATAACCTAAAAAGGTTGAAAAGGCCATAAAAAAAACAACAGTCAAACAAGCAATAATCTCTTTATATAATCTATAGTTAGATCTAGGATCCAGGAAGTTGATTGAAATTGTTTATTTGCTTGCACACACACCTTAAAATTGCCAGTAATTACCTGTGTCCTTCTCTTTGCGAGCAGCCTTGTCTAAGTCATCACTGAATCCATTTTGCACTGTGTTGTCAAGGTTACGACACAAGAATAGAAGGATCCAACCAATCAGAGTCAAGTCAACATTTCCTAAATAAATAAAACAAACCAATTCTAATATTTGAATATAGTGAAACATAGGAAAATTGAATTTTAATATTTGAATATAGTAAAATATAAGAAAATTGAATTTGAATATAGTAAAATATAAGAAAATTGAATTTTAATATTTCAATATTATCAAATACAGTGATCATTCCATAATTTCATCCATTTCATAACAGCAAAAGGCAAATCTACCCAAAACTAATTCAATATCCTATGATAGAAGCCTTTAATTTGAAAATCAATAGAATTAGAAAGAGAGAAATCAGTTAATCTGACCTGTGGGCATTCTGGAAACTCCTGCTGGACAAGGCATCAAAGGTGCTACTGCTCGCATCAGCATTGCTAACAGACTTTCCAGAATGTTAACTGCTGTGGGGCCCATTAAGGATTTTTGACCCAGAGCTGTTAATAATACAAACACTCTAAAAAAAAAATAAATAAAAAATGAATAAATAAATCTGTGTATATTTCAAAAATGATATTTATGCATTTGCTCAAATTAGCTTATTATGATTATTATTATTAACACTTCTTAAACTATAATATTATAATAAATTATAGATGCATATGTCGGCTAATGGTTAAAGACGTCGTCTGCGATCATTGAGTACACGGTTTTGATTTGGATGAGTTGCACTGATGATTTCTAATAAGAATGAAATAGGCCTATATGTAAATTTCCAAATAATTTATTGATATTAATTCATAAATAAACGCGGTTAATTCATTTATAATACTGTCGAAAATTAAATTCCATTTAAATCATTATCATCATCTCTTCATCATCATCATCATCACCATCTCCTCTTCATTATTATCATCATCATCATCTCTTCATCCCTTCTTGGTGGGACATAAGGCTTCCACAATCCAAGTATTTTGCTTCGTGGAAGTTTCCTTAACTTACTGTTTTTACAGGGTGAGGGTTGTTGGCCCCACGCCCAACCCCCAACCTGGAGTAACCTCAGGTTTTACCTCAGAGTTTTTCTTCTCCAAGATGCCTGTCTTACCAAAGACTAAGGGTGCATCTACCCAGTGGTTTTTGAACCGCACCCCCTGACACTAACCTGGGTATTTCCAAGTCCCAGCGCAATATACAGTACCTGGTATTCATAAATGGTCACCCATATATGTACTGACAAGGCTCAACGTTGCTTAACTTCGGTGATCGGACAGGAACCAGTGTGTCCAACGCGACTTGATCGCATCAAAGTATTCAAGTAAATATGTGTAAAATATTGCATACTATTCTTTGTTCTTGATAAAAATATTCTTTGTATTTTAGATTATTAAGGATTTTCAAACTTTACTTTTTTTTTTTGACCGGTAAAATCTCCAACATTCATCAGGGTCAACTTAAACCTGTTAAATAATATTCAATATACCTAATTGTCACTGGTTACTATAAAGATTAATATGCAGATAATATATTTATAGTTTGTCCTTGATTGAGACAATGTTTGTCAACAGGTTTGCAGCCAACATTCATGTACTGAGTGTGTATGAGTTTTCGTTTATAAGTGATCGATTGGTTTATATTTGTATTTCTTTCTGGGTGATATTTTTTTACCAGATTGTGTACAAACTGAAGAGAAAATTTTCAGTAAATTTTTGGCGAGCAAAATTTGGTTGTATTAATTTATTTCAATCTTAATTACCTAAATGGATGCTGGATATTTGGCTATATTTGTCTCAATATTTGATCAATTACAATTCAAATTTTTATCCACTGCAACAATATTCACTGCTATTAATGATTAATTTATTAAAGATTTCTTGTTATAATTAAATCTTAAATGTGCAACATATGTGTCTGAGGGAAATAGTTAGACATTCATGAAAGTATTTGCGTTCATTTACCTTTCTTACCCCCTAAGCGTAGGTTACAGAAAAAACAATCTAGAGTAATATAGACCTTTAAGTCTCCAGCCTAATAGCTAAGTGTACAATCTTCCTACTTATAATTTCAAACATCTTATCGCTGATCATTACCTAAAGATGAAATAAAATATACAAAAAAAAGTTTATGAAATTCTGGTAAAGATGTTAAAAACTCGATAAGTTGTTTTACTATTCAAGCAATGTTAAATTATACAGAAAAAAAAATGGAAAAAAAATATTTTAAAAATTTCTTACATGAGATTTATCAATTACAATTTAACGTTTTATCCAATGCTTCAATATTTACAGTCTTCAATTAATGCGCGTGTTGTTATCATTGGATTAACGCAAATATGCAACATCTGCGATTAGGAAAAATAGCACAATGTTAAGGGGAGTTTTAGCATTTGCTCGGCTATTTTTTGTTTTTGTTTTTTTTTCCACCAAAAGTGTAGGTTAAAGAAAAAAAAAATGAAGTAATATAGACCTTTGGGCCTACAACCTATTGTGTGAATATGCATGTCTCAATTTTTATTTGGAATCAATTTGCTTTTACTTATCAAAAGTGCATTGCATGTTTGGTCCACTCATTATTTGTGAGCCACCAAGAGTGTAAAGTCCACGTGTTTACTTATTGCTTAGCAAAAGGAGAATTTGATGATGAACAGTTCTTTACTTTATTTGTTATTTTCCTTGCCGAAGACTGGGCGATAGTTAGGCGGGGAGCGGCGTAGAAGCAACCGTGTTTAAGTATCTTTTGGTGTGGGTCTAGGCACTGGTGGATTTGCAGATATGTAGGAACTAAGAAGTATGTGAACAACGAAGAGTGATTGGGAGAAGTGTGACAAAATTTTATTGTGGTAATTCCGATTTTAGTGAACCATCATTAAATAAAAACGAGTACCAGCCTATTTCCATGGCAACCACCAATAAACGCCGGAACGTAATGGATAAGGCGCCAATGACGACAGGATACGGGATTGTAGAAGGCAAATCATTTATGTCAAGCTAGACATAGCAGCTAGAATAAAATCAAATCCAAGACAAACGGAAAATACATTTAGTGACTACAACTTTGCAGATAAAGGCCAAAAACGCAAAATAAATTATTCTGCACCTGGCTCCGTAGTCCTCGATTATTTCTGCAAGCATCCCACAAACATGATGCATTAGAGTCCTCGGCTCAAATTCTAGCTATATTGCTGATTAAGCTCGCTAAGAGATGTATACATACATATCAACACACGGGATAAGTATCGCATAACGACGGTCATTAAATTAGTCGAGCAAGATAATGTGAGACTTACAAAATGTATGTAAGTCTCAGCAATCTTTGCGAGACTACCATTCCGTAAGGTCGGTTTTTGTACACTTATACCAATTTTGATCAATTTATACTCGTCAAGTTTTGAATTTTGAAACTAAAAATTTTTAGTACAAATTGATAATTTATGTCAAAAAGTAGAGAATAGACATTGAATCAATTCCGAAAAAACATAAAAATTATTATCATATCATCATATTCCTTGTAAATGTACGATTCGAATGAAGTTTGAAGTATATAATTCTTAAATATTGATTTTATTATGAATGTTATACTGGTATTCAGATTTGTAAGGCATTTCTAAATCAGTTTCATAAGTTTTCAACATTCAGCAAAATGCGAGACTTAATTAATCGAGCTAGATAATAACGCAACACTTAATTAGTCGAGAATTTTAGTGGAACTATGTAATGAGCTAGTAATCATAGAGACGTTTTGTTTTTCAAAACGACCATTTAGTATTTGTTGAGATGAAAATAAAATAATTTTATAAAATCTTAAAAATGAGGAAATTCTAATGGAAAAAGATTTCTGAATCAGAAAAAATGTTTACAGAATGTTTTACAGAAAAAAAATTACCCACAATTAAACCTTAAAAAGAAACTAGCTTATTTTCTACTATTTTAGGCTAAAAAATATAAAATAAATATTTATTTTTTACTATTTGAGGCTAAAGATTCATAAAAATGTGATTGATGTTTCGGTGCCCTTTTTTATTAGAATAATTTCCATCTATAAAAAAAACCTAAAAAGTGAAACAAAATGACAATCATATTTTTATAAATTTTTAGCTTAAAATAGTAAAAAATAAATATTTATTTAATAATTTTTAGACTAAAATAGTAGAAAATAAATATTCTAAGAAAATAAGCTAGATTCTTACTTTTAAAGGTTTAAATCGTGGGTATTTTTTTTCTTCTAAAAATTTTGTAAACAATTTTTCTGATTCAGAAATCTTTTTCCATTAGAATATAAAACAAAGTCTTATCACAATACAAACTGCGAAAACTCAAAACAGTCTTAGCATATTATAAAAACACAGTCCCAAACAAACGAAAAAAATAAAAACATTTACAGATCCCACATATACACAAGCTCACACACCATACAAGCACACATTTCGTAAATAACACGTAATACATTTACATAAAATCGATATACACCCATACATACACATGTGTATATTAAACAAATCTTTATTGATTGTTTGATCCATACGGACTTTCTAACTCAATGGTGTACTCTTGACGGCACAGATGGTGAAACCCGAGTAGAGAACTAATTTTGAATCCAATACACACACACACACACACACACACACACACACACACACACACACACACACTTATATATATGTGCAAATGCAATATTTTGCTAAATATTTTATGTATATTAGTTAATATCTTTATAATTATATTCATAAAGATAGCTACATACAATTAGATGCCAAACCTAAGACTTTTTTTTATTATATAAACTATTATATTACATTAAATTACCAATTTGTTGTTTCTCTTCACTTAAGGAAAAAATATTCCACTTTGCTAGGGAACCTTCTACTTATATTTTATAGCAATTTTGAATTAGTCTCTCTGACTAGACTATGCCTTTTGCTTAGGATAATTACGCGCTGCAAACCAATATTCACAATTTAGACTAGTTTTTTCCTTTTATATAAAAATTCTTTTATTGATGTAGAATTTAGAATTTGGACCTTTTTTTTTGTCAATAACAAAAATGATTTAACAGTCAACAGAGAAGAACATAAAATAAAAGAAGATATAAAAAAGAAGAAAGAAAAGAAATAATAACGAAATTAGATGTTTATAAAGAAGTCATTGATAATATTGATCGCTTCAACTTAACTGTCAGCAATAATGATAATAATAATAATAATAATAATAATAATAATGATAATAATAATGATAATAATAATAATAATGTATTTCATTCCACTTTGGTCAGAAAACTGACGCGAATTTCGCAGAAAAACGTCCTGCTAAAATTTGATTTGTAAAAACACCACGTAAACTTGTAAGACGGGGATGAAGAAGCAATTAGAATGTTCCCATGGTTACAAATAAAACCTAAAGAATAAGAATAAGAATAAGATGATGATTATGAAGAAGAAGAAGAAAAAGAAGAAAAAATTAATGACAATATTTTTCTTTGATTCTATTCGACAGCTCCATTCATTGAAGATTCCTTTTCATCAATGTTCAATATTCTATACACACGACGGCGGTTCCAAAAGTAATGCTTCCGTTTTTTATTCTGTCCAAATATATCAGATCAGACCAGATTGGTCAGTGGGTATAGGAATGGCGACAAAGATGTGAGTGACAAGGCGCGTCCCAAACGCGAAAATTGACCGATACGTTCATTACTGGCAAAAGTTCAGTGGGAATGATGCTGACTCTGAAGAAAAATAAATTTGTGAGCACAAAATGTCACTTGTTTTAATGGTAGAACTCCCCTTTTCGTAGCTTTACCACTTTAAAAAAATAAGCTTAAAAATAGGTGTCATTCCTTTTTGAATGACCCTCGTATAAACCTAAATAGAGTAAAACCTCCTAAATACCACCACTGTTGCCCCTATGATTTCAGTCGCTATAACCGGCTAGTCATACAAAACGAAGATGATGACTTTAGGGAAGTCTTTGTTTTCAAATTAGTATACTTTAAACATCTAATTACTTTTTAAATTCTTTCCCATTAAATCTTCTAAGTGCTGTCAAGGTTGTTTGTTTTCAAAGTTTATTTGTTCAAAGTAATTCAAACAATTTATTTTTTTTCAAATATACTAGGATCTGATGTAGTGTTATCCCATGAAATGTTTCTCCTATGTTACTCTGTTTTATTTGTTTCGGATACCTTTGTAATTCTGACATTTCGTTATTACATATTTGACCGTTAGCATTTGGAATATGCATTTGGGTGCTTCTGCAATCGACACATGTAAAAAACCCAAAGCTCATGTTTGACTCATAGTGTCCTAGCGTCGTTCAGATCTGTTTAGACTAGATGCAGGAGTTCATTCGAATCAAACACAGCTTATTTCTTATTAGTTGATGTGTCCAGTGCTCCTCTGCCGGTTCATGCCGGAAACTTGCAAATTGAAGTCACTCAGTGCAATTTCCGACATAGGTAGCACCTAACTAAATCTCAGCCAACTCAAGTTTACTCGGAACAAACGTCATAAGGAAAAAGGTTTATTTTGTTGAAACATTCTTCACATTGACCTTTTGTTTGAATGCTGTGTTCTACTTCTCAGTTATATTGTCTTGGGCTTATATTGTAACCATTTTCTGGCCAAACTATTTTTCTGTTTGCGGTTGATTATGTTATATAATGAGTGATGATTTGTAGATTTTCATAATATCTTTAAAGATAGAGTTTGTTTTGCTATCATATATGTAACTCTATTGATAAAGGAAACACTGTTTATGTTAATATAATGAATAGAAAACAAGTTCAAAATTTTTTAAAAAAACGTACGGTAGTCGTTCTAAAAGCAATGTCAAATATTTTTTTAAATTATTTTTTTAAAATTTGAAAAGCTACGAAAACAGAACCATTAGAGCAAGCGACCTTACCATTCTCAATGCACTTTTGTTAGCGATGAACGTTGTGATCAATTTTCGCGTCCAGGGCGAGCTTTGTCACTTATGTATCTGTCACCACTCTGAAATCGACGAACAAATTGAGCTGACCACAACTGCATCGGGCTCGTACACCTTTAACGGGAATCGGTACATGTTCACCGGTTTCATTTTTTCTGCATAGAGGATATCAAAGACGCATCTCTACCTCTGTCGCACGTCCACGAAAGGGGTTGCTTTTTTAGTCTCACAACATCAATATATTCAGGTCGTGAAGTTCAGCCATCACAACAATGCAATTTAAGATCCCCTTTGGTCCATGTGAGTGGAATAAAAGATAGGAGGCATTACTTTTGGAAGAGCGGTCCTAAAATGAAATAGATATTTATATAATGTTTAAAGCAAGTACCAGATGTTTAGAACAAGGATAGAAAATAGAAATAAATGAAATTGATTTTGAATTGTAAAAATGATATTATAAATACTTTGATGAATTTACTGTCCCACGCTTGGGTGTCTTTCGCTCATGATTAAAATATTTTCAATGAGTTCAATTTCCATCGTCCCCCAACTTGCACAATAGCTTCAGTTTGTAAGTGTATCTGGTCGCATTTAAAGGTAGTTATTTCGGAATCTGCCCCCGGACAATGCTACCGCCCCCGCCTCCTTTCTGTCAGATGATGTATTAATCTCCTGTTTATTTCGTTTCCATAGTAACCGGTAAAACGTGGCAAATTGCGTAAAATGCAATAAACTTGGAGAAAGAGAGGCCTCGAGGCAGACGATGGCAAAGGGTTTCAACGTCTTTTAAGTCTCGGTCAAGACAGTTTTCTCCCATGCCAAATGCAACGACGAACGGTTGCGACCAGAAACGTACTTGACAGGCAGAAAATGGATTTGACAGGTACATTAATGATTTCTCAAATACTTACAATTACTATATATATATATACATATACATATATATATA
>JAYKTE010297359.1:0-11410 GCA_036873565.1 Xipholeptos notoides | reverse complement strand
AGCCCAGGGATGAGCACATAAAAATGGCCTTGTGCCGAACTTGGGTTGGTGCTTGACCAAGTAAATATCATATCTGCTACTAATGTACGTCCATGACAAGGTTTGTTTCTCAGCATATCACGTTGTTAGTCTTTGCAAGAGAGAGATGAATCTTTCAGGTCACAAATACATAAGTTCAGACATCATAACCATGCTAATTGCAATCCCCTCTGCTCCATTCATTGGAAATAACAGAATAGGAGACATTACTTTGGAACAACCATATTACTTAGTAATCATCTATATTTCTATTAGAAATGTAATTTCTAAATGCCTACTTATATCAAGCTAGAGTGTACAGAAATATTTATTATAATTGATGTCTACGCATTTTGTCTGCTATTCTCTCTGTTATTGCTCTTATTTTATGTCGATAGAAATTAGGGAGTTAGTTATTGTTCTTGCAATAACAGAGAGATCATATATGGTCATCACATTTTGATAAATTATTCATAAAATTTTATCATATCTGTTCTTGAACGGATAAAATAAATTACCAGTTTCGGTTGAAAATGAGCCTCTCACTTTCTTATAATTTCGATAAAATCACTTCTTATAATGTGATCTAAATTCGATATGGCTTTTCAACGACCCGCATCCGATTACTTCTCAAATAAATGTCGTAGACATTTCAATTCGGCAACGACGTACTATCTTGAAATAATTCAGCCAGTTTAACGACAAATCAAATGATTGGCCTTTCTCGAAGACAGACTGAAAATACCTAAGTATCGGATCCTAGTAGAAAATAATGACGTCGTTAAATCATGAACAATGTTGTTCGGTTGTTATTATGTGAAAGTCATAAAAGCTTTAGTGTCATTGATTGGCTTTCCTTATACCAGACACTCTGTCAGTATATAGTGCGTCGATTTATTTTTAGGTGGCAGAATGAGTTCATTTTTTCTACAGTTTGCTACAAACGATTCCAAAAATATAAGCATGTTAAAGTGATTCATTTTTAACTAATTCGTCCAAATGCATTTTAGTTTTGGGCTAACTTGGAACCGAAAAATCCCTATTGATGACCAGTAAAATGATGTGGAAGACCCTTTAAAACATTGTGTATAAAATAATAACAATAGACATGTTCGTAATTTTTCTTGGACAAAATGTGGTTGCATTAATTTAGTCTTTATTTCAATATTCATCTTAATTAGATTTTGAAGTTTTGGCTAGCTTTGTCTCTATAGGTCATAGAATGAAAAATGTTGAGTAATAAAGGCATTTGAACACACTTAAGCCGCACTATATGGCGTAATACATGGACCATGGATTGTGAATCCTTAACGTCCGAGGAGAAATGAACGGGAATCGACGAGATCACGGATAATTCCCTTTATCCAAAGTTTTTTTTTCGGTCGAAGCCGTCACGGTGTAAGGTGGTTTCAATATGTCACAATTAAAGGGCCTAAATTTTTAAAGTATGACCAAAATATGTATGCATTTAGATTAAATTATAATGTTAGGATTATACACAAAATGTTGCCAAACATATTACTGCGTGGCTATTTCGATAGTATTGAATTTCATCAGTGACATGCAATGTAATTACCATTTCAAACTGCTAGTGAGATTCGAAACTCTAAACCTCTAACCGTGGCCAGCAACAGAGTTACCCATTCATAATCACATTTTTCCGGTTTTACTCTTAATTGTAGCTGCACTCTTCCTTCCAGAACAACACTTATCTAAGAACACTCCTAGGTACATGAATCACAACTGTGTAGTAAAGTACAACGGTGTAAATGTTTTAAGAAAATATGCTAGGCCATTTAGAGTCCATAGGGAACGAACTCACACACAGACACGCACACAGACAATGTTCCATTTGTATATAATTTAGGTATCGCTGGTAGATACTATCATTGATCAGAAATGAAAATTTGGTGAAGTCTGTTGCAGTATTGTTTTCAGCTGAATGATTGAAATGTATTTGCTTAATTGTATTTGGAATAACTGTTCAACTATTTATTTTATCAAACATGTTGTACTTCAAATCTGTTAATTAAGCTACTTTAGTTATTGAGGAACAGGATGTCATGGAAGATTTTAGTCACTGGAGTTACCCAGGATGACTTCTCAGTGATTTCTATGGTAATTAAAGAAATGAGAAAAATATGAAAATGTGTTTATATAAAGTCTTAAATAGGTTTTGTTATTGTCTGCATTAACATAGGGATCAGTCGGTCAAACGAAGATATGCTAGGGACAGATTAAAAGACGAAAAAGCCAGCGAGCAAGAAACCTCAGTGCACACAACATATCAAAGTGGTAATATTACATTTAGAATATTTCTAAATGTAACATTTACACTGTCATTTATTATGTTTATAAAGCGATAATTGTCTGGAATTTTTGTCTGTATTCTAAAAGCTCTTATGATTTTATATAAACATCTTCTACATCAATCAATTTTTATTCGCAATTCTTAATTACTTTGTGAATCATGTCCGTTCTTTTATAATTGACAGATAGAAAAATCAGAAAATAACCGTTTAAAATGGTTATTTATTGATTAATTATATGAATTTTACATCAATGAAAAATTGATCCTTAAAAAAAGGAAGCTGCCAACGATTAAAACATACTTTAACATAAAATGAATTAAGAAATATTTTACAATATATATTTTTTTTCTCGTTCATACTTTCATTTTCATATATTAATTTGATTTTCCCCCTTATCTGGTTTTTGGTGTTCTTTCCTTTTCTTCTACATTTTGAGATAATTTTTTTACTTCCTTATTTCATCTATATGATTCTTCTTTACTTGAGAAAATCAGATAATTTAGTGGTTGGAAAATAAGTAGAGATTAATAACATCACAAAAAAGTAGCAATAATTTTATTTTATTTTATTCACCACGCAACACAAATCTATATAATTTGCAATATTGTGCGAATCAACATTTTATAACATATATTTTTTAAATGGTTAAGATTTATTTCAGAAGTGAAGATAAAATACGTGGAGGTTAAATTTGGTTTTTATTTCAGAAATGTGAAGAAATAGTAGAAGATGCCGTTAAAACGATCATTAAAGAATGGTATATATTTAAAATAGTATAATAGAATAGATTCTGATTTTTACGACGAATGTCGTGAAAGGGAATTTGTTATTTTTCTATGCACATACGATTAGTTTTTTAGTTATGAATGAGGTTTTAGTGGACGACCAACTGACATAGAATACAATGTTTTGAAGGTCGTAGGTGTCGCATACTACCAGATCTACTGTATATAGAAATACATTATTCACTCAGGAAAACTGTCGATTATATGCATCATAATTACTAAGCAACTTTCTGACGCATAATAATATTTAATTCATCTATATAATTGGTTAAATAATAGAATTAGGTTTTTTCTATATTAGTGAAAACAAAAAAAAATTACAAAACTCTTGTCAAAAATGAGATCAAAATGTAATGAAATCATCAAAGTTAACCTAAAAAAATTCAACCATATGTGTCGTATGTAATACGACTATCACGTCATTCATGCAAGATTAAAATGAGTATTTGAATTTATTATACCCGAAGCTTTTCATGAAGGTTGAACACCAACACTGAAGACATTCACTTATTGATATTACGATGATTTAGGAGCATCCTGAATATGGATTGTCCGAATTTATATTAAAAGCATACATTATTATCTTTATTTATATTATTCAAACATGTATGCTTCTTTTCAGGTTTTTCTTAACAAATTTCAGCCAGTGTGCCCATCGGTCTTTCTCAAGTATTACTCAAATGCTGAAACCTTTATATAGAAAACTTAAGCGTTCTTGAGTTGTGAATTTAAGCATTTATTTACTCTACGACGGTAGACAGTCAAGATTCCGTGTTATCATATAAGATGTCAATCTAAAATTATTATTCTTTAACTTTTTCTTTCGCCTATAGTCAGTTTTAAACCTATGAACACCAAATGAACAAGTATAGTTATATAGAACTGGCATAAAATACTTAACTAAATATAGTTTACATTTTTATTCAATTACTGAATTTTTGTAAAGAGAACAAACACTTATCGCTGATATTTAAAGTAATAAAATGATAAAAATATTAGTTTTTGAAAATCAGATTAAGAAGAATTAATCGATTTTTTTACATAATATACCTATAAATAAAATGGTCTCAATAAATAGCGTCTCTAGGGTTTTTTCGCAATCTTTTATAGACTCAGAGACCCACCAGGCCATTTCAAGGCCAAATGGAAATGCTCCACAGGTACGAATAACCAAGAAAGCGAATTTCAAGTATCTAGACCAAATATTGGCGAGGTAGTTTGGCAGAGATTATTCCTCAGACAAATAGATACAGGCAGAAAAAACAGACATACATGTCATTTTAAAGATACAAAGAACGATTATGCATTGTCTGCCTTAATTGAAAGTTTTTTAAGCAAACACTCGGCAACTATTGACTTAACTCGATGAGATTTGCTTCAAGTTTCTCAACGGTAAATAATTATTAGACAGTAGAAATATTTTCTTTGAGTTAAACTTAAGAGATAAATTACACAGAACAGTTCCGAAACAGACCGTAAAATTATCCCCATTAAACTCTACACGCTTTGAAAGCTATCCAGTCACTCCCGAAGGAACATTTATTTTTGTATGTCAACAAAAATCGTTGATGAAATATTTACATTCAGACAAGCAAAAATGGACTCCTATTTAAGATTAATAAAAAAACTTGTTTCTATAAAATACCAAAGTTAATATGAATCTTTTTGAAATAGTGTATCATTTATCCATCTATTTATCTATGCATATATCCTATATATCCTGATATGAAGTTACTAATCAGAAGGTTGGAAAAATAAAGAAAAACTAAATTGTAGATAAGCGTAGACAGGAGCTCAGCAGCCTTCGGTGACCGTCAGTTTCTTGGAAAGAAAGTTCGAAGATTTAACAATCTAAGATTTACTTTGGTCCAAATATTGCGAAAATAAAAGTCAAGGTAAGGACAACAGATTAAAAACATTACAATACACAACTTATCAAATATGATCTTAAGGATTCCCCTAAAACTAGAGGTTGTTCATATTCTAAGATTTTTCACAACATATGATTACTTTTCGCAAATTCTATGTTTAATAGTAGAATAACTTTTCTAGATACCTACTTACTTCACCCAGTATGAACTCTTCCAAGATCATTATTACCCCATTGACTAACTTACTCAGGGGGAGATATCGTGTCATAACACGAGACTACAAGCTGTCTAACAGTGTAGTCGGAAATACCGAAAAACCTTAACTTGTATACACTTACCTAAACCCGTTGTTCGACTGTTCTTTAGAGGGCCTTCCTGAGGGCTACAACACTTGTCTTATGCTGTCTTAGACGAAATAATACTAACTTTTTTATCTGAAATGTACCAATTGTTTGTAAAACAAATAAATGACCCAGTTAATATGTAAAGTTTTGATAAGGAAAATTTGTAAAGCTAATATTTAGAAACTATACATGCACGTAGTCACCTAATTTTTCACGAAAGACATAAGCACAAGTGCAAGCAATATATCGTTCAGTACAATTTTCAATTTCTGTTCCGTTTAACAACACATATATTTCAGAAGTAGATAATCATTTTCGCAAATAAGAAAATGGCGGTAAACAACAGCTGTTGGTGATTAATATTTAAAGAAACGTTAATTCTGAAGATTGTTTATGGGAGGAAAAAATGAAAAACCTTTTGTAAATTGTAAATTAATTATTACTGAAACTCGTGTGGGATTTGATTATAATATTTGATGAGCCTTTATTTGTTTAAAAACACGAAAAACAAAGTTCATGGAATGTGGAATTCTTACATTTACTGTTACAAGATCGAAAAATGTATGTCATAGTCATATAATAAGATATTATTTCACCCACAAACATACACATAGACACATACTTATACACACATATATTTACATATATATATATATGTGTGTGTGTGTGTGTAAAATATGCTCATACTTACACACATAAATACACACACCCATGTCATTGATGAATCCTTGTAATTTTATTGCATATATCATTTCTCCTATCATAATTTTAACATCTGTCTATCTTTATCTCCATCTCTTAATTTTTACTCTATTTTTCTCGTCCTCTCTCTCTTTCCCTCTCTCTCTCGTTTGAATATACATAGATTTATATATATATGAAATGATTTTAATATATCAAAATAATAAGCTTAGAAATTTGCCCTATTTTTTTAATGGACCTTGAAGTTTAAAGGTTTGGAGCAGTCATCGGCAAATACAAATATTTTACATAAATGTTGTTACGGCTTTCGTTAAATCGTTTAAGCTGTACGCTATTTCGCAATGGTTCACACTTTTTTTCATTCTTAGATAACTGCAGCTGTTTTATGCAAATGAGGCTCGTTAACTTGGGGTAGAAACTCATCTAAATGTAAGGATACACAGGTTCCAAATATTCCGGGTGAATGACACTCGTCTACTCAAGTCGAGTAACTCATCTAGGTAATGGGTAACACTTATTCAAAAATTATATGCATACAATGAGCACGTATAACTGGCATAATGCCTAACTTGCTCTACCGAGTACTTATATCCTACGATAAGAAATGTATAGAGTTTGATCACCTAAAGAAGATGGAAAGGTTAACCGGCCGAAACACTAAAGGAGACAAACTTAAATACTACAATTCGAAAAGGTAAGTAAGAAAAGAAAAATATGATTGTTCAATTCATATCATAATACATTTTATATAGGATATTTATAAATTTTCAAGTATGTTTACGAATTAAAACAACATTCAAACATATTTTTTCATTGGAAACATTTTAAAAACACCCCATCGGATATGTAGTGTTTTGTCACATAAATCATCAGCTGTGGTACTACCAAGTAATAGTCCTAAAATTTATAGGACCACAACTCAAGAACAAAGATGATAGCAATCTCGGCATCGGCTCAGTGAAAAGCGGACTTCAATAAATCCTTGTTTTGCATCAATGATCAGTAAAACTGATTGAATGAATAATCGGTTATTGATCTATATGTATCTGGTGCGATCATTGCAGTTGCGCGCAAATACATATCGTTCGTCTCATTATTAGTTTATACAATACGATATAAGTATATTCATTTTAAACTATTTATATATTTACTTTAATGCATAAGTTTAGCTATTATCTTTTGAGTTTTTGTCTTTGTATCGAGTCTGTACTAAATCGGCTATGAATGTATGTATTTGAATATAATTTTCTTTTTGACATTAGAATGCTACGATATTTTCCAACACAAGGAAAGGTGATATTTTATGAAATACACATTAAAAAGAAGAAGTATCGATGGAAATCAATTTTTAAATCCTCGAAACTTTTCAGTGACCAAATAAGCAACTATAACTAACCATTTTTGTTTTGAGTAAAATAGCTGTTTTCTTAAAAGTTAAATGTAAAACGTGTTAATTGCATTAAATAAACCATGTTATAACATTTACAATGTTTTAATTTTTATTAGAACTAATCAACTGGTTAGTAAAAAAAATACAAAGAGAGCAAATTAAAAAGTATCATGAAAATAAAATCATACTTAAAGCAGAATATATTTTACTTCTCACCACACTACTGGACGGAGAATCCACGAAGTTTTGTATCGTCACGCGCATGTCGAGACCAATCAAATGCTACGATAAAGCGTCCATATTTACGACAATGCCCTTTCCTGTTCGACGAATGTCTATTAGTCAGAGAATAGTGGTGTATTTATGGTCTGTCTATGGTCATTGACTGATATAATACAATTCCCGAATATTTATGAGGCAATTCTCAAAACGCATAAACATGAATTTCAGTCAGTATTTGTACATGCCACCTTGTGGCGTTAGAAGCAAATATTTATTCGGTCTATACATCTAGCATCCTAAGCATAAATCCTATCTATAAAACATAAGCTCACATGGATATAAACCTAATTAAATGAAGGGAAAAGGACATTTGCTACTAGTATATAAGTTTTTATATGTATAGTTATCGTCGTATACACAAAAAACGGTTTTATTGTAAGAGTTGAAAGGCGTTAGCAGAATATTATAGTTATGTTCATGTGTTAAAGACGTTTGGGTTGAACTAGATGTTGCATCTAGATTGTTCCAATTTTGAACGTGGAATAGCAGTATTATCGGGCCTTGTTCTAGAGTTGCTTTGATTGTTCCATTTGTGCTCATTTGGATATGTATTTTTTTGTAATTTCCTTATTTTTCTCTTGTTAACCGGACTTAGTAAAATTACGAACTAGCCAATCAGAGCCCTTCTATTAGAGGATCATGGGGGGCAAAACATTGGCTGTTTCTTATTTTGCCCTAGGTCACCAAGACCGATATATCGGTCTTTTAGGGTTTAAGGGGTTAAGAACATTGTCGTTACTTTTTGAAAACCGAAAAGTGTTTTAAGAAAAGGTGGTTATATTGATATCCAATGGACAATAAACTTGTCCCACCGGTCTAAATACAATATATATCATATTTCAAGTATATAAACCGAAAATTGGCAAAGTAATTTTGAAGAGACAGTTTCTCAGAGAGATAGAAAAAATCAATTTATATATATCCTAGAAGTATCGGCTGGCTTCAGCATCTTGCTACTAAGGTAGTTAAGGAAGCCTTATCTATAGGAATCCATTACCGTACATAATGTTCAGAAATCAGTATATTCTCTTTCAAACCTCAATTCAGTTTTTAATTCATGAAATGTATGTTACCATTATCCTATACATATTTTATGTTGTTAATCATTGGGCTATGCAAATTTCGAGGATCTGAATGCTTTTATTATCGATTTGTGTTCATTTTGATTTGTTTCTTTTAAAATTCAAATTTTTTTACAGCTTAGCTATTTTCCGGCTTAAAATCAATTAGAAAGTATTCTTCAAGTCTGAAGATCCGATAAATGAAAGTTTAATTCTCTAGACGGAAAATTGGTACAGTAGTTTGGTAGAGGACCTGATATTTTAACTTTGGCTGCTTTCAAGCTAAATTTCCATCTCATAATCCATTGACAAGTTGTTACTAGGTCTTAATGCCCAATATATCACATTCCAAGTCTGCAGACCACAAATTATCAGAGTAGTTTTGTAAAGACTCTTCGACAGACACATATAATCTCACATTTATAAATATACATATATGATCTGTACTCAAAGATAAGTTCAGTTTAGGTTCATTATTAGCTATACTTTTCTACATCCTGGGTTAAATATCATGATTTAAATTATATGAATTTTACAAACTATTTTTATAGCTGGTCTTATAAACTTTTTTTTGTCTTTTTAATAGCATACACTGTAATATGGAAAAAGCACAAGTCAACATTTACCTTCTCTTTGTGTTGTAGATTACTAGACGTAAAGATAAAAACCCACCCTGAAGTAAAGTTTCGTTCATGCTTACAATGAAAGTGTTAGAAATATTCCTTTTGATGTTCGTGCTAATCGGAATACAAATTTAGCATCTTTCTTTCTATCTGCTGTAACTGCTTAAAAATGTAACTGCTTAAAAGTGTAACTGCTTAAAATTTGAACAAACTTGAGCTTTCATAAATATTTTAAAACCATGCATATTCTTCCAAATTTCTGTAGAACCAGGAGGAAAATGTCTTTCATTCTGTATTTAAACAAAATACCCCACCTTCATTCTGAATACATGAAGCCAGGGCTTTTAACATAAAAGCTTAAATTAGAATGATCACTGACGCTATTTCCTCAGGATAAATGTTTTTCTACCTCGGAGTTGGTGTCACTATATAATTTCCCCTTTAGAGCTATTATGTAGGGAAAATGATCCTGAGAAGTCCATGGAACAGTGGATAAGCACTTAAAATTTCAGATAGTAACGATGGGAGCCCAATTTTGTCATCTGGGTAACGATGGCATTTGAAAAGTTAATAATCCTCATATTCCTTCATGCTAAGGATAGAACAGTGTACCTAGTGATATTCAACAACGTGATGATTAAATGAACAAAAAGAATAATATGCCGTCAAATCGATAAAAATTTCCGTTTAAGAAACGATTACATTTTCTTCCTTAAATCGCTGGTAGTTTTAAATCGTTTTGTCTTTACTGTAATAAATTTTCAGCGATTAAAAATAACAATGATTTTATTTTCAAAAAGATCTCTTAAAAGTATTCAACCCCGGCTAAATGGTTGAAATCTTGTGAATCAGACGTCTTTCGATTCCAAACTGATCAAAACTTATTCGAACTTATATGAGTACGTATATTAAAACCAGAAAGAAATCCATGTGTTTTATCTTAAAAAGTTGTTTTTTTCGGAAATGGTAGTCCAAATAAAACACCAAGTGTCTCCAATTAGAATTAAGCCGAGTAAATAGCTTTAACAAAATATTCCGCGTGATCTTTTTTCTTATCATCTAAGCGAAATAGTTAAACTAAAAATAAAAATAAATCCTACAAAAACATTGTAAGAAACGTACAGCTTATTGCTTAAAAATGAAGTCAGAAAAAAGAGAAATTAAAAAGTTGTTGGGATCGAAGGTCTATATCACTCTAGATTTTTCATTCTTCGACCTATGCTTCGGGTGAAAAAATAGGCAAACAAATGCCAATGCACTTCTGAACATCACCAATAGCGTAAAAGTTGTACATTTGTAATAATTTAATAGTGAAAGTAACATTGATAAAAGTGAATATTGTCACTGTAAAGAAAAAGCCAAATTGTAATTGGTCAGATTTTGAGATAAAGCTAGTCAAAATTCCAGGATTTTATACCTGGATTAAGGATGAAATGATAAATTAATAAATGCAACAAAATTTTGGAAAAAGTTAGGGAAAAATAGTTTATGATTTTTTTAAATATATTTTCTCCAAAAAAATACGCCCTCCACATTTATAGAACATTGAAAGTGTTTTTTTTTTCTTTCAGGAACACAATGAATACGAAATGGAAGAATAAATCATAAAGGAAGGAATCAATTTGAGTTTATTGTTGAATGGGTATATCTATATATCTAGAAAATGAAAATTGTGTGGGTGCACGCGATCAGTCACTACCAAACTCCTCTGTCGATAGTTGGTCTATACTCTTAAAATCTAGCATAAAGGGTATTTAAACCTGGGGAAAATCTTTAATTGGTTTTTAGCTGGGAAAATATCGATTTAGATATATCTTCTTCTATTTTAATAATTGACCAATTAGGATTTGTCCCAGAAATGTTCAGACCATTTTAAAGCAAAACTATTTAGCCAACGTACCTGTTCGATATTTTCTATCAAATAATAATAAATTTAATATTATGAATTAAAGTTAAACACCAATTTATCTTATTTCCTTGCTGTGGACATTGAGGCTTTCTTCTACAATTTTACGTAGGTAC
>JAYKTE010297358.1:0-20737 GCA_036873565.1 Xipholeptos notoides | reverse complement strand
CACAACCCACAGGACACAAGGAATTATATGTTAAAAAGGACAATATCTTTCAAGATAAGTTGCCCCGCAAACCGACTGTTTGCAAGTATTTCTTTTCCCCTCCTTTTCCTTGTAAATACAATATTTATAAACATCTATTTTCTGTGTTTGTGTTCACTTTCTTCAGGTTGACGTCCACCCCGTTACCCCTCTAAATTGGGAAAATCCCAATAAAGCATCATTACTTTCTGCAGACAATGAGAATACACTTTTTCAATTTTAATAATCTATCATATTGTAGTTGTCTACAGCACCAATAACCAGTATTTCAAAGAAGTCTTTAGCTGAACATTTAAATAAAAAGCTGGTATTTGAACTTAAATTGTTTTAAAATATTTCGACAATTGGTTTGTTTGTTTTTTTGTCCGGGTTAAGCCAGGCAATATTTCTAGTAAAATAACATAAGTTAAGAGTTTTACAACTTTTTTTTTTTTTTTTTACGAATAGAGTTTCATTGAAAATAATGAAATAATTTATTTAAAGCTTTTTTTAAAGTCTTGAGCCAATTGTTTAAATAATATAATTGGTACAAGGAAGTGAAATCTCATTACCTGAATGGCTTGTACACATGGGAAAATATTCTTGAGGATAACCCCGTGTCAGCCAACAAACAAAAGTGACGATACACCTAGAAAGGGAAACGAAAAAACAAGACTGAAAACATCTTCCATATTTGATAAAAAACAAAAAAACATTAAGCTCTAAGATAGATTTTGAATATGTTTTTTTTTTTATAAAGAATTATATTGAAACATTTTACACTTAGAAAATTATATGAATATATATACATAACATACAAAATTTGTAAATTATTAAAAATTCATATTAAATATTTAAAAAAAAAAAATTCCCAAATATTTAGAATTAGCATGATTTAAAATATTTATTTCATTCAATGAAAAATGTATGAAATTGAAATGAGAAAGCAAATGTCTATCAAAAAGACAATTTCCATTAGATCCAACGAATAATAACATATAATTATAAGATAACAATGTAATTTAACCATGAATTGATTTATCAATGCAAAAATATTTTCTAGTATCAAAACAACAAGGAAAAAATAAACAAAAAAACAAACAAACACCAAGTGAATAATTAACCAAGACTTACAGAAACTTCTTACGTACAAATTAAATACTTAGCTAATAAAGAAGTTCTAAGTTTTCAGTACTAAAATAAAATATAAAATGCGTAACTCCCTAACCAACCTGTTCTGTTTAGTATAATTTATCTGACTGCTAGCTTTCCGCAGAGCATGCTTCCCTAACACAAATAGGTCGAAAAAAAAAAAAGTTAGGATTTTTTTTTTATAAAAAGATGCAAAAAAAAAAAAAAAAAAAGTTTTGTCTAATGATTAATAAATAGGTTTACATTTGAAGCTTCTAAATTTTTTATATAAATTAAAGTTTTACAGAACAAAACAAAAAAAAAAGTAACTGATCTACACGACCATTTGCAGTGGAGAGTTCTTTCACTATAACATTTTGGTTTTGGTAAACATTAAAAAAAAAAAAAAAAAAAACTAAATCTATGACAAGCTTTCAACATCCTTGAGATGAGGTATGATGAATTCTAAAAGTATACTTATCTATTTCCTCATCCATTGTGAGAAAGAAAATATTATGGATGAGGAAAATAATCCAATTAATACTTTTAAAATAATCTATGACAATTACAAAGAAAAAAATAAAAATAAAAAATAAAACTAGCAAATTTACCCGGTGTTGCCCGGGTGCTGGATTAAATGGTTACACCTGTCAGTAATACATAATTTAATATTTTTTTTTATTTCAAAACAATTTAAGTTCAAAATTCCTTTTTATTAAATCATACGGCTAAAGACTTATGTGAATTACTGGTTGTTGGCGTCTTGACAACCACAATATGGTAAATTATGAAAATTGAAAAAAGTATATCGAAATCAATGTTTTTCCGACTAAAAACCAATTACAAAGTTTCCCCTAGGTCTGAAAATTCCAAGACTGTAGACCAAAAATTAAAAGAAGTTTGGTAGGCAAAAATTGCCCTCACACACGCATTTTTCACTTTTATAGATATAAATATAATACAATGCTATATCTCGTTCTATTAAAATAAAAAGCTACTAACACTGCAATTGGTCAAAACCTATAATAAAAATCTCCCTACATAATCTTTTATTACTTTGCTCCAAAAAATAAATAAAAATCAAATAAATAAAAATGTTATGAAATATTAAAAATTGTAAGAAGGGAAGAATATTTTCTTTAGGTTGACATCTCTACTCTAAGATTAGAATTTACTCAAATCCTATCTTACCTGCACTTAAAGCTGTCTTTTTCCATGGCTGAGAAGTTGATACTTTTAAAGTGTTATATGTCCCCATATCCTGCACCAGGGAAGAAACTAACTACACACTGCCTTTCACTTGTCTGTCCTTGTGGTAGGGAGGGTATCTCGTAGCGCAGCTGTGGCTTAACTTCAGTCTTGTGTTTTTTTTTGCATAAAAAAACTAACTACACACACGCACACAAATTACCAAAATATCTATACACTTAAAATACATTTTAAAAATATCCAACAAAAATCTACAATTCGGTCGAAACGTGAGAAAGAAAATAGTCTGATTAATACTTTTAGAAAAATCTACAAGTTTTTAACTTATTTTTTGAAAAACGCATTTTAAACAAATGGAAAATATATTTAGCTTTATATTTATCTATCAGTCTGTCATAGTCGAGAGAAATTAAAAAAAACCATTTCTTTCTTAAAAGTATACTACTCAAAAATTTACCTGGCGAAAATTAAAAAGGTCTGACGATGTTTTAATACGATCAAAGTCTAAAAATATCTGAATTACAAAACTTTTCTCTTACTACTACTACTACTACTGAAGGTTGTCTTTTTTCTGAAAAAACAATTCAAAATTTTCTTTCAATAATTTCACCAAAATAAAAACAGGAAATTATTTGCCTATGAATTGATACAAAATGTTTTAACTTTCAGAAAAAAAAGACAAAAAAACCCTGGTGTATCTATCTAAAGAAAGAAAAATACTTTAAAAGGATTTTATTCTTGAACATGAGAGAGAGATAGGACAAAAAGTTTTTTTCCTTTTATGAAATGGAACCTAGTAGTTTTGAAAACTGGTTTGGGATAATTTGATTAAAAAACAAGATAAAATATATCGTTTTTGTCATGAGTGAAGTATTAAGCCGTACATTGTTGAGCAA
Source organism: Xipholeptos notoides (assembly GCA_036873565.1). Classification (NCBI taxonomy): domain Eukaryota; kingdom Metazoa; phylum Mollusca; class Cephalopoda; family Idiosepiidae; genus Xipholeptos; species Xipholeptos notoides. The sequence continues at coordinate 17,483 of JAYKTE010297358.1, read as the reverse complement.
TGTAGCAAAAAAAAAAAAAAATGAAATAACCGCCAGGTTCCACCAATTATACCAAAATTGTAGACAAATTCCCATGGAGTCTCTTTAATTTGAAGAATGCTGCCATATCAACAAAAGCCAGAAATAGACATTACTAAACCAGCATCATATACAGACTTGGAAGTGTAGACTGGTAGGAAGGTAGGTATCAATCAACAGCAAAAAGTAAAGAAATATTAAAAAAAAAAAAATTTGTTTCCCTACTCTTTATCTGCAACTCACTGAGGAAAAAAAACACACACACACATACAAAAAAAACAAAACAAAAAGAACAGATTTTTGGCCAATAAAATACCTAAAAATCACGTCTTCTACATGAGTAACAAACAATCAAACCAACTTGAAGGAGGAGCAGCAGAAATATAAACAAATCTTTTTTCTTTTTACTAAGATTTTGATAACTTTTTTTTGTTCTTTCATTCAAAATTTCAAAGATTTATACATTTCTATTGCAAAAATATAAAGATTTATTTATGGGTATTGAATCTGTTTTCAGTAGTCCGCCCTACAAACTTCCAGCATTCTATATATTGCAGGTCAAATTAGATATACAAGATTGCTTCACCAAAACTATGCAGAAAAATTACATTCAAAGTCCTACCATAAATGAATGCCAAAAGTAAAATAAAACAATTTAAAAAAAAACAGAATAGCAAAAAATAGAGCAGCAAAATGGGTTATCAATAAAATTACTTGTAACACAAAATTACACAAACTGCTTCTTTTACGCGCAAATATCAAGATGAAAATGCCTGTACTCTTTACTAAATTATAAAGCATCTTTCTATACGTTCAAATTGAATAATGTAATTTCTAAATATTTTCATTGAAAAAAAACGGGGGTTTGGTACATAATTCCTATCAACCTCTTAAGAAAAAAAGAAATCACAAAATATTTTAAGAGATAATACCAAACCAACAAAATTTTATTTCTACTCTCAATCGTTCGGCAAAAAAAACAAGTCTATGAAAATAAACCCAAATTAAAAGTATATTTATAAAATTTGTTAAAAAAACCGCACAGGATAAAGCATTTGAAAATTAGCGAGAAATTCTTATTCATAAACCTTTTAACTATATAAGTCATCAGCTATTTAAGAAGTCCCTAGTAGGGTGTTTCCTTTCTATTATAATAGAAAACCAAATTTATTATAAAATTGGTAGTCATAATTAGGACTATGACAATATACTTTTTATCAAAACACACACTTGACTATTTTGCTATTTTACCAATATTAGTAATAACTACAGAATTAAAAGAAATGGTCAAATTGTAAAATAGTCAAGTAACAAGTAGGGCTGTGTGACAAGAATATTCTTTAGTAAAAGAATATTGTCACAGCCCTAGTCATAACTTTGAATAAAAATAAGGATAATCAATGAAATTTTAAAAACTTCTTTGCAAAATAATTCAACCTTTTGACTGTATAAAATGACAAGTTTAAAAATTTTTTTGAAAACAGTTTTTCTTTAAAAGGGGAGGGAGATATGCATTAATCTTGGAAATTTTGTTATTCACTTATTGTATTTTAAAAAGACTTTCTTTAAAGCATAAACTACTTGATCTTTTATTTTTAGTATCAAACTCTTATGAAAACACAAAAAAAAAAGTACCAGAAAATACCAAATAAATTGAAATTTCCTCTTCTACCAATACCGTTTAAGAAACTTTTCAGATTTTAAGATCAAGTCTAAATCACAAAACTGAATAAATTAAAAAATTATTTTTTTGGTTTTTGCTTAGAATATTCCAAAACCAATTATTACAAGAGAAAGATAAAAACTAGAATGCTATGGCTCTTTTAAAGAGAACAGCAAGTAGCACTGAATGGATTCTGGGAATCCTTCTTCAAGAATGGTTAGCATTATCCAAAAAAAAAAAAAAAAAAAAACCTCAAGATTCCATTCCAAAATAAAAAATTTGGCCTGGATGTCTTTTTTTAAAAAATTTGTTTTCAAATCTTTATTTTTTTTAAATAAAGACATGATGATGACATTTCAGACAGAAAGAACACTTCTCAAGACCTATGTATTTTAACACTTTATTTAGAAAAAAAATAAGGGGAGTAAAAAAAAAAATAATAAAAAAAAATATTTTAAGTTTAAAAAAAAACAACCAAACAACAAAAACAAAAAAAAAACAAGTTTGCTTTTTTTTCTTCTTCTAAGAAACAATATACATGCAAGTGTTTTTACTTAGATCCTTTTACATGAAAGATTGATAATAAAAATAACTGTATAAAACTGACTAGAAAAAAAGGTAAATTAAAATTATTCAGCTATGACATAATGGTAGTTGCTTATTGAGGAACAGATTTTTTTTAAACAAAAAAAAAAACAAATTCCTTGAAAAAGAAATGTTTGTGTTATATTTTTTGATGTATGAGAGAGGAGATTCTGCTTTGATCTGGCAGAATATAACTACTAACACTGTCCATAGAACCTGTAGAATGAATGAGAGGAACTAAAGCAGTGAAAGACTGACACCTTAATTAACATTTAATTTTCTTTTTTCTTTTATCTTTTTTTTTTCTTTGTTTAAAATGATGATTCACAAACATGGAGTCTTTACAAATGACATTTTGCTCATCACATATTCTAAAAGGAATGAAGAACACAACAGTTAGGTGGGGGGAAAAAAAAGAATGAAATGAAATAGAAAAAAAAAAGATATATATATATGTATGTATGGAAGAGAGAAACAAGTCCAGTGTTTGTGGTTTGTGGCCCCCAACTCAACTCAACATTCAACGAGGCTGGTAACAGTTCTGGTAAATAATTAACAAAAAAGTCCTTGCACTAATCTAGCACCCTTCGTGGTTCTTTCTAGGGCTGCTGCCGCGGGCGGGTTGTTACAGCAGCCGCAGTCCATATCAAAACACTGAGCGCACACACACACACAATTTTTTTTTAAAAGTTTTTTTTTTTTTTAACGCTTTCTTTTTAAAAAGAAACTTCTCTTTAATATTGTCCTTTCTTTTCTTGATTATTCCTAGTACCTAAATGACGAGCACTTTCTAATCTTTCGACCAAGATTCAGGCAGGGGGAAAGAAAGAAGAAAATCTGTCTACTCTACCTATTTACACCAAAGAACACAGGACGACAACTATTAGTTTTAAATTTATCTTTCAATTCATTTTTCTTTTATATAATTTATACATCTATATATAAAAATAACAAAAAAAAATCACCTACCTACAAAACACTATCTAATGAATATAAAAACTCTTAAGGTTTTATACATTTAAAAAGCTATCAAAAACAAAGTGTTAAACCAGCGATTTCCTAACAAGTTAAATGAACAATAAATATTCCATCTAAAAAAAAAGTATCTAAGGTCTAGAGCATGCACCAAGATAAATTAAGATACATATTAATCATTAACTCTACATTAACAATCTGCACAAATACTTTCGGTTGATTTGTGACTATGTGTTATATAATAAACTGACAAAATAACTAGATAGAGTCGATATTCCATCTAACCCCATGTTGTGCCCAAATGGTGAGTGAACAATCAAGTTGATCAAAATCTCTCATGCTGTCTGCCATACGACGTGAAGACAAATCCTAAAGCTTGGTGGAATCCTTAGCCTCTACTGCAAACTGAAAAACAGATGCTGTTGGAATGTTGATCAACCAATGCCTGCTAGGTAGTCTTAACAGTGCTCACTGCTGTGAGCAACAACAACAATGCTCCTGCTGCCCATCTCCTTGGTAATACTAAGTACAATCCTGCCTGCCTGCTGTGTCTCCTCAGTAAACACTAGTGCCTCTTGCCTGTCTCCATGGTAACACTAAGTACAATTTCAAGCTAGCTGCCTCCATTTTTCAGCACTGTAAAGCCTGCCTAAACATATCAAATAAAACAGATTAATAGTGGGTAGAAGCATTTAAAATTAGAGCAACTCTTGGAAAACTACACACTAACTACTTTAACAGGGCTCTACATTGCGAGTGAAATCTCCAAGTGGCGACTAAAAATAACAAAACCCTTATCTTTTGGCGACTGTTTTTTCACTGACAGTCTTTCAAATACCGAGTGAAAAATCTCTTCAACCTTTATTTTTCTTTTAATTAAGCGAGCAAAGTCAAATTAACCAATAAAAAGTTTAAGAGAATAGAAAATAGAACAAACAAACTATATTTTTTTTAAAAAGGCTGTTTCAAAAAATATCTGAAGAAATTCAACAACTTTTTATACCACACATAAGAAAAAGTAGTTCAAAGTGAAATGGGTTAACAAAGAATCCGAATTATTGGTTTATTCATTAGATTAGAATGAAATAACATTTCATTATTGGCTAGTAAATGAAAATATTTAGTTGTCAAAGGTCAACTAAAATGAAATTTATCTGTAGAGCCCTGTTATTGGTTTATCCATAAAATTAGAGTGAAATAACTTTTCTATTTGGCTAGTAAATGAATATATTTAGTTGTCAAAAGGTCAACTAAAACTAAATTTATCTGTAGAGCCCTGTTTAATGACATGTATTAAAAATTCACTTAGCTGATATATTTTTTGTAAGTTTTACATTTCTAACTTTACTAACTAAAAAGAGAAAAAGCAAACTTTTTCAGAGACTACCATATTGCTAACTAAAACTTTAGACTAAACTTTTTAATCGGTTAAAATCTAAAGAAAAAGTTTAAAAAATCACAACCTTAGGGGCAAAAAAGTAATTTTTATGATTTTCTGAAAATTGCTTTTATCATTTCATTTAAAAACGACCATGTTTGGTTTTAGATTAGATATGAAAAAAAAACAAAAACAAATTCCTTATATATTCACAAAAGCTCCGAAAAAATTGTTTAGTGTTTCCAAAAAAACGCTAGAAAATCCTAACAAAGGGTTACGTATTTACAAATGAACCAATTAAAAGGGAAAAAAAATTTCTTAATATCTTTCCTTATAGAAGTAGAATCAATTTCTTTTTGTTTATGTAGCTAATACTTTTGGTTAAAGAAATTACTGATAAGTATATACATATAAATATATATATATATATATACACTTATATATACACACACACACACACTTGTATGTATGTATGCATGCGCGCACATGCATACACCTCACCCAACTAACTATTTGCACCTGGGTGGTGGAGAGCAAATAATGGAAATACTAAAAATTGGTTAAATACCTGAATGTTGAGTTGCTTCCCACTGGTAATATATTATCGCCGGTAGCTGCCGCCACCACCACCACCACCACCACTACCGCTGCCACCTCCTCCGCTGCCACCACCTCCATAGCCGCCTCCTCCACCTGCGCCACCACCTCCTCCACCACCAATGCCGCCGCTTCCGCCATAGCCGCCACCACCACTACTACTGCCACCGCCACCTCCACCGCCGCTACCGTAACCGCCTGTTAAAAAGAAACAATATAAATTAATCAATTAAGATTAATAAGTTCTAAAAATTGGAACCCACCCTCCACAAAAAAAAACAGGAAATGGGAAAAATATTGTGCAAGCTCCAAATGTGATTGATTGGCTTTACGGCAAATCAACCCTTTATGGGTCATTTAATGCCAGAACATTAGATATTGTGGTAAGGTCGGTGGAAATTAAATGTTACTTATGCTTCATAGTTTTTTTTAAAAATATTTTATTTGTGGTTTGTGGGTGATATATCCAAGTGGCAACTAAAAACAATAAAACACTTTTCTGTTGGCGACTGTTTTTATCACCAACAACCTTCCAAATACTGAGTGAAAAAATGTCTTTTCAACTTTTATTTCTTTTTTTAATCAAAGGAAAAAGTCAAATAATTTAAAGAAAAAGTTTAATAGACTAGAAAATAGAACAATATACTCTATTTTTTTTTTAAACAAGGCTGTTTAAAACAAGTCTAAAGCAATTCAACGAATTTTTATGCAGAAGAAAAAATAGTTCAAAGTGAAATAGATTATACCTTCTTAAACAGTAACTAAGTTTTGATTTATTCATAATTTTAGAGTGAAATAAAATTTCATGGGCTTGACTAGAAACTTTTCTATATGGCTAGTTAATGAAAATAATTAGTTGTCAAAGGTCAACTAAAATTAAAATTCAGTAGAGCCCTGTTATAGGTTTATTCATAACATTTCATAGGTTTGACTAGTAACTTTTCTATTTGGCTAGTAAATGAAAATATTTAGTTGTCAAAGGTCAGCTAAAGGTAAATTTGTCAGTAGATCCCTGTTTGAAATTAAAAAATAATTTTATGAAATAAAAAAACAACCTATATACATATTTAAATTTATATATAATTACTTCCATAAGGCCCAGATCCTCTTTGGGAATAGCTGCCACCTCCACCAGAGCCACTGCCTTTGATGGGACCACCGCCATAGCTGTTACCATAGCTGTTGCTGCCTCGCCAGCTACCACCGCCACCACCTATAGAATTAAGATAAAACAGTTTGGGTAAATTTTAAATGATTAAATTTATTCCTTATATTTCAATAGAACTTAGCTAATTTATTAAATGGAAAGAAAGTGTTAAAACTTCTACAGATATTAATAGAGACTAACTGGACCTTGAAAAATCTTTTTACAGATTCGCAAAATGAGTAAAAACTCCTTTATGCCCTTAACATTGAAATTGGTTTGTCTAAATAACTTGAAATTACTCGAGTGTTACCAGAGGAAATCATAGGGCAAAATGTCTTTTATTTAAACTCACCCAGGAGACTGACCAATTAGTACTTGCCAAAACTCAGTATGATGAGGATCTATTTTACAGCTACAATATAATTGGATCTGTTACTGGATTATAAAATTCCTTATTGTTAGGGATCCAGTTATGCCAAATAAAATGGCTCATCATGAAACAAGAATAATATTACGAAATAGCAAAAAGATTTTAACTATTTTGACAACAACTATTGAAATAACAAGCAAGGAAAAGGTTTGTATTCTTAAACTATGAATAGGTTCCTTAAATATTTTTTTTTGCTCACCGAAAATAATAAACAAACTATACGAGAATATTCAAATGGTTGAGTATCGAAAAAAAAAAAAAGTAACATGATGGCGAGGAAAATAGGTTTTCCGGTATTAAATTACTAACTCAATAAGAGCAAGCACGGAAGACCAACTAGAACAAAAACATCAAAAAGCACAGTAAACATTTTTGACAATCAACTGTACTCAGAAAAGATACGTTTACTTAAATTGCAAAGACAACTTATCACTTAAGATTAATAGACATTATACGTAAATCAGCTGATGATTTTTTTTGCATCATCAATGCGTTGTGCAAATACATATATAAGAAGAAATAGGTTGGAAGAGACGAGAGAAAAGAAGAAGAGACGCCAGGTGACCCACTGAGATCAAGGAAGGCCAGTCGGCCCAGGGACCCGAAGAGACGACTTGACACAACATCGATTTATCAAGGCCTGTCAACGAAATTCTAAACAGCTTTGACCCAAATTCCAATTTGATGACGGAGACGAGAAGCACTCTCTTATTCACCCCAAAACAAAGTTTTCGTCCTGAAGAAAATAAAGCAATATTTTTCTCTGGAAGATTTTGGTTTGTTGTCTTAATCTAAATTAATCAACCCATCAGGCAACAATGTCAATACTCACCACTAGATCCTCCTCCACCGCTACTGCCGCCACCACCAGCGCCGCCGCCACCAAATCCATCTTGGAAGTCGTTGCCATGGGAACTGCCATAGCCGCCGCCACCTCCACCTCCACCTCCACCACCACTCATTCCATAACCACCGGAATTACCACTTCCTCCACCGCCAGGACCGCCGCCATAGCCTCCGGAGCTACCACCACTACCTCCGTAGCCTCCCCCACCACCTCCTCCAGAACCGCCATAGCCTGCACTTCCGCCAGAGCCACCGTAACCGCCACCTCCACTACCTCCACCGCTGCCGCCTCCGCCATAGCCACCACCTCCACTGCTTCCTCCTCCGCCATAGCCACCACCTCCACTTCCGCCATAGCCACCACCTCCGCTGCCGCCTCCGCCATAGCCACCGCCTCCACTTCCTCCTCCACCGTAGCCACCGCCTCCACTTCCTCCTCCGCCGTAGCCTCCACTGCCGCCTCCGCCATAGCCACCGCCTCCACTGCCGCCTCCGCCATAGCCACCGCTTCCACTTCCTCCTCCGCCGTAGCCACCGCCTCCACTTCCTCCTCCGCCGTAGCCACCACCTCCACTGCCGCCTCCGCCATAGCCACCACCTCCACTGCCGCCACCTGGGCCTCCACCATAGCCGCCCTGGCCACCACCACCATAGCCGCCCTGGCCACCGCCTCCATAACCTCCTTGACCACCGCCTCCATAACCTCCTTGGCCACCGCCTCCATAACCTCCTTGGCCGCCGCCTCCTCCACCATAGCCGCCCTGGCCACTGCCACCTCCTCCATAGCCGCCCTGGCCGCCGCCACCTCCTCCATATCCACCACCTTGGCCGCCACCACCACCTCCATAGCCACCTCCAGGACCACCACCACCACCACCGCCGTAGCCTCCAGGGCCACCTCCGCCATAGCCACCACCTCCAAAGTTTCCTGAAATGAAGTATAAAGAAAAATGTCTAATATTGAAAAAACAAAATTAGGTTTGTTTGTGTTTTACTCATATCAACTATTTTTAGGTCACTTAATGCCAAGAATGATCACTTTTGGTAAACATTCTTTTCCACACTTGCTTTTTTTAAATAACACAAAATGTGTTTTTAACCCATAGCTGAAGGGAATGTGCGGATTCATACCTTTCCCAAGGGTATTAGTGTGAATATGAACCCAACTGGAACGACTGGGATTCGAACTCGTGTACTACGATTCCGAAGTCCGACTGCTTATCCACTGAGCCAAATCGACTAACCCCAAAATTAGGTGTCACATAGTGTAAACAACCTACAAAGAGGATTTTGAAAATAGCAAAAAAAACAAAAAAAAACGAGCTATTGGCAAAACAGATTATGGTTTTTTGATAATCCTTGGGATAAGGCTTTGTACACCTATTATGGGGACTGCTGTTCTCATCCTTATTTTTACCTTCACAACGTTTTGTCCGTCTTCAGGATCGAACTTGGGCATCAGTCAATTGGACCATGTCCGAGGGCCAACCACTACAAAGGGCCACGCCTGCCTGACTGCCAATAAAATTATGAAGGATAATTGTTATACACTAATACATGCATTCTAATTCAGGTCACTTCGATTTTCCTGCCCATCATGTCTATCTAATAGCTGTAGCTGACTACCGGACATAGTTAAGCCAATATGCACAGATCACCTGCTGCACAGCCTCAACATGTGACCTTTAACTGTAAAATATGGAGGGAGGGGGGCATTGTATTTTCTGCCCCAAATCCCATAACACTCTCAGTCCACCCCTGAACTCGGGAACTTTCTTGCTGTAATTGAGAGTCACAGAATTCCAAACTTAACCCTTTATTCAAAACCACGGGGCTAGCCTGCTCTTGTTCTGTTAACCATGACCATGTACGGTGTTGAATCCTTAGAATCTCGGTGTCTACTGACTTTGGGTGGGATTGAAACCCTTGCCTTCAGCTAATGCGCTTACTTTCAACTGCAGATACTCAACGCCTTTATCCGTTGCACCACCGGTCTGGTACGGCAAGGAGGTCCCAGAGTCCGATCACCTGAAGACAGCCGAAGAGTTCATCGGACAAAACGTTGATTCACTAACATAGAAATAGTTAAAGTTGTTCAGAATATCAAGCATCTTATATACACTGGGAAATTAAATATTTTCAGAAACTTTCCTCATTACAATGCTTTGATAAAATAAAAAAACAAAAAACAATTTAAAGAGAAAAAAAAATACAACATTCTTGGGTAAACAGGCATCTTATTTAAGAGGAATGAACCATTATCATTAGTACTAAATCTATCTTTTATATTATTTTTTGAAATCCTTGAGATGAGGTATGATAAATTTTAAAAGTACTAATTGGACTATTTTCCTCATCTATAATATTCGGTCAAACCATTGTATGAGAGAGAGAGAGGGAATATTATGGATGAGGAAAATAGTCAGATAAGTACTTTCAGAATCTATCTTTCATAAAAAAGAAAAAAAAAACAATAATAAGGGAATAAGGGAAATACTAACCAGGTGGACCACCCCAGTTTCCACCGCCACCGCCACTTCCTCGAGATGGGCCTGTAGAATTCATAAAACTCAATTGTCAAAATTGATTGCTTTGTGAATAATATCTATGGATGTATTTATCTAAAGGACACAGCAACATAACTTGAATCTCAAGGAGTGTATTTCAGTTTGCTTATACTAAATTACTTAAATATCTACATTTCTAAAATGAGGCTTGAGAATATACCAGTTACAGTTTTTGGACTGGACCACTAAATACACATTAAGTAAAACCTAAATAGACCAGGTAGATTTGTTCACATTGGACTCTGCGTGTGTGTGTTTTGGCAGCAAGTAATCTTTTAAAAGAAATATCCAACTAAAAGAACATCGACTCGCTAATGTTCAATGAAATATGTATGAGATAAAAAAATTTATGAAAAAAACACAAAACATAGATATTTGCAGTAGAGGCATTTCGTGTTTTTTATATCTTAATTCTTCTCTTTTTCAAACCTGTTCATAACCACATCTGTCCATCATAAAGATCTTATGGATAAAATAAATTGATGCCCAGACAAAGGTTAATAGTAACCGAAACATAACGTCATCATAACAAATATCCATGTTTTGTGGTTTTTTTTTAAATTTTTTATTATATATCATTGGAATCTATTTACATAAATATATATATATTCTTAGATATAATGGTGTAAGTGACATTTACTTGGATATTGTAGTTTCAATACTGACCAGGATTAGTGAAAATAACTTAAGTTTGTGTGTTTTACGGCATATCAACGTTTTTCAGTCATTTAATGCCGATTATCATTTTTGATAAACATTCTTTTGTCTACATTTAGAAAAAAAAAAAACACACTATCCACTATTTAATTCATTTTTGGAGGGAATGTGGGGATTCATACCTTTTCCAAGGGTATTAGTCCAAATGTGAACGTAAACGGAATGACTGGGATTCGAACTCGTGTATCATGATTCTGAAGTCCGGCTGCCTATCCACTGTCCCAAGTGGACCTCCCCAGCATCACTAAGTACATTCACTCCAAATACGTAACAAGGCAAGGCTTTTTATAGTAGAATGAGAATCCTTTACCATGGATTGGATAAATAAAAGGTTTCAATAGAAAGTACAGGAAATAGTGAACAAACATTAGCTTTGAAAAAAAACAAAAAATCTAATCTAATGATAAGGATAATAATCTAAAAGTGTAAATAGGTAAAAACAATGCAGTTCAATCATAGAAAAGATAAAATGATTCAATGGCATCCCTAAAGAGAATCAACATAACAAGCTACTTATAACTATTTGTACACTCATCAAGTTTTATTCAAAAAGGCTGAATATTTCAATTAAGCCTGTAACAATATCACTTTATTGAAATATATTTGTCAGACTTTACAATTTGGGGACTTTACCATTTCTTTTAATTCTGTAGTTATTAGTAGGACTGTGACAATGTTTTTATCAAAAGAATATTCTTATCACAGGCTTGACTATTTTGCAATTTCTTTTAATTCTATAGTTATTAGCAATAACTACGGAATTAAAAAGAAATGGCAAAATCGCAAAATAGTCAAGTAACGATTAGAATATTCTTTAAGAAAAGCATAGTCACAGCCCTCTAATAACTACAGAATCAAAATAAATAGCAAAATAGTCAGGTAACAACAAGAATATTCTTTATTAAAAGCATATTGTCACCACAGCCATAATCATAATGAAGTGTAATTTAACAATTACAATCATACCATTATCATCAATTAAATCTATTATAAAACTATATTTTTCAATAATGAAAAATAGCAAAGCTTGTCAATGACATTGTAAAAAAAAAAATGAAGGGAGATAGAAATATTTCATACCTCCTCCATAACCTCCACCGCCAGGACCAAAGTTACCACCACCACCACCACCACCTCCATATCCACCACCAAAACCTGGTGACCAGTCACCATCAGGACCCCCTGTAAGTAATAAGGCCAACAAGAGTTTATTATTGTTTTTCTTTTAAACAAAATTCAGTTTTACTAAATGTCTATACAAGGGGTGAAATAAGTATCCAATACAAAGCAAAAAAGTTGATGCATTTTTATTACACAAAAACAATAACAAAGTGCTATTCTAATGTATTTTTGTTTGTGTTTGATGGCATATCAACCATATTTTAGGTCATATAATGCTGAGAACAATCATTTTGTATAACACATTATACACTATTTAACCCATAGCTGGGGGGAAAGTGGGGATTCATGCCTTTTCCAAGGGTATTAGTCCAAATATGAACGCAAATGGAAGAACTGAGATTCGAACTTGCATACTACGATTTCAAAGTCTGACCATCTATCCACTTGGCCAAATCGACTTCCCATGTTTTTTTGTATGATAAATACAAATCTTGTATCTTTATCATACAAAATTACATTAGAATAGCACTGTTATTGTCTTTGTGTAATAAAAAGCAACCAACCTTTCGCTTTGTATCGGATACTTATTGCACCCTCTGTATGTACTTTTATATGTAAAGCTCAATAGTGTTGATGGATCTTAAGGGTTAGGAAAAAGATAGTCCAGTGATTGAGTGATGAATTAACAAGATTTATATGTTTTCTAAAGAAACAAAACTCATTTTCTCTCTCTGTTTCTACTAATATAAATTGAAAATCAAATATATTAGTAAAATTTTAAGGAAGCGAGGAGTAGCCCTTCAAAATCCAGCTGTAAATTCTCAGATTAACAAATGCTAAAGAAGATTAAAAGAAATCAAAGATTAAATCATTTGATTTGCTAAACAATTCTTTAAACATTTAAGATCATCTTCATTAAAATATGAAATAAATATATATATATATATACAGTGTAACCCGGGTATAAGAGCGGTGTAGGGACAGGAGAAGTCTCATATCCGGGTTTCTCCTATTTATATACATTAACACAGGCTCTAATTTGGGACAAGAGAAAATCTCTCTTATATCCGGGTTACACTGTATTTAAGATTGATCTGTTGGTTTATTCTACCAGCATATCAACCCTCTTAGGTTACTTAATGCTGAAAAATTTTAAATATAAAGGAAACAGATTTGTTGTGTTTGTTAACCTTTTTAGGTCATTTAATGTCAAGAACAATAATTTCTGGTGAACGTTTTTTTTTTTGGCCACACTTAGTTTTTTGAATGATTCAATGCGCACTATTTAACCCATAGCTGAAAGGAAGGTGGGGATTCATGCTTTTCCCAAGGGTATTAGTCCAAATATGAACGCAAACAGAACGACGGATTCAAACTCGTGTACTACAATTCCAAAGTCAGCCTATCCACTGGCCCAGTCGACTTCCCCTGCTTTTTTTTAATAAAGAAACAAATGAATTTTGTTTGGTTAAATCAATTTACTAGTCTCAATATCAACATGTCTTTATATAATTGAACGCAAATGGTAAATATTTTATTCCTAAAAAAAAAAAAAAATTCCTCTCAATCTCTTAATCTTAAAGAGTCAGAAATGAAATTTCTTACCTCTTCCACCGCCCATGCCACCACCCATGCCGGGACCATCACCACCTCTACCTCCCATGCCTCCACGGCCACCTCTAGGACCTAGAAGATGTCAAAGTTATATCAATGTAGGCATAGAAATTCATTTAAGTAAAGATTATTTTAAAATGGGTTTTCAGCATTAAGAGACAAAATTTAAGAGTAATATAAGAGGTTTGCGGCAGTTGTTTACTAAGCTGTCCTTTTAAGTAACGCAACTCTTGCCCGACTCACTTTTCACTTGCATCGTTCACCACGACTACTCGTTTCATTTTAATATGTAAACAAACAGTAGCTAGCTTCCTGAATCAAATCTTTCAATTTAAAAAAAAAATTTTTTTACAGAATAAACATTAACTTCAATTTTTTACAGAAAACAATTTTTCAAAAAATAATAGGCTTCAATTTCACCGTTCAACACATAATTAGTTTATGCACAAGTGTGTTACTGTTAAAATGTTTTGTTGTTTGAAAAACTTTACTTTCGCATTTTAAAACTTATTTTTTGAAAAAAATTAAAATTCGGTATTTAAAAAGTTGTTTGCAAAACTTAGATTTTGTGTTTAAGTTATTTATTGTAAGAAAATTGTTATTTTTGAAAAATATTTCATATTAAAAAATTATTTTTTTGAAAAAAATTGTTTGCTGATTCAGGTAGCTTACATACTATTTGTTTACATATGAAAATGAAACACGTGGTTGTGGTGAATGGTGCAAGTGAAAAATGAACCCTTGAGTCATCCAAGAGCTGCATTACTTGAATGGATGGCTCAGTAAACAACCGCCATGTTTGCTTTGTTTTTTATGTTTCTAAATTAAATTATTTTTCAATCTATCCAAATTAATGTTTTTTAAAAATCTATATTTTAATCATTTTAAAATATTCAAAAATGACTTACCAAATCCAGGCCCACCATCCATTCTGCTGTTGTTAATCTCGGACCGGGATAAGGCTTTCTTCACTTCAATTTGTTTACCATTTAAATTCATGTACTTTTTCACTAAAACAAAACAAAAAAAATAAATGAATAATTCTTTTACATTAGGTTTTTGAGTAAAAATAATGGATCAATATCATTAACAAATAATAAAGATCATCAGGATTGGAAGTACACATACACCACTATCTAAAATGTATCCGACCATTATTTTTCCCATGTGAAATTGAGACGATAGCTCGGCGCTACTCTATACAGTGAAGGAAGACACCTTTGTGCGCATGCGCAAAGTTTTTGGTTAACTTCCAGCGTGTCAGTTGCTGCCTGTTGGTCGCTGAGTGAGGCACTACTCAATGTGTTGGGCAATGGTATTGCATCAAATTTTGTCAAAAGCTCAGTGATTCTCAAAGCGAAACAATTCGTTTGTGTCCAAAATTGAAGACACCACTGAAAGGATCCCATTTTGAGAGTAGAGAAGAGATAATGCAGAACATGATGGCAGAGATGAACACCATTACAAAGGAAGACTTCCATAGGTGTTTCCAGCAGTGGAAGGATCTGTGGTCTAAGTGTGTGCAAGCACAAGAGTCCTACTTTGAAGGCGATTAGGGTTGAAACCCAGTCAGGTATGTGAAATATTTTTTGGGGCCTAAGGTTGTTATATTTTTAGACGGGCTTCATATTGTCTATAAAAATATATATACAAATTCTATTGTCTATAAAAATGAATTATTCAAACTTCTTTTTCAATGAACTAAGCATTAGAACGAGATGATAAATGGGTAGTAATGATATGATTGATTGATTGTTTGTTTGTTCGGTTTATTGGCCTATCAACAGCTGTCTTTAAGATTGCTTTTCAACTAATAATATATTAAAGACATACAGTAAGGTGAAACAAGTCTTTGGACTGAAGAAAAAGGCGTGTAGACAGTTCTGCATATGATATGAAGAAAAATATCCCCACCATGAAGCATGGAGGAGAAAACATTATAATTTGGAGCTGCTTTTCTTCACGCAGGATTGGAGCACTAGAAATAATCGAAAGAAGGGTGAATGGAGCCAAATACAGGGATATTTGGAGAATAACTTGCAAAAGTCTGAGGAGAAAATGGGATTTTTGGCGGTTCCAACAAGACAATGATTTGAAACATACAGTAAAAGAAAACTCAGAAATGGTTCGAGGATCACCACTTGGAAATATCACTCGTAATGTAGAGCCCGGCAAAAACCTCAAAGTGCAAAGAATTACTTACACACTAGTTTATCAACAGTATCATAATCTTCAAATGAAATAAAACCAAATCCTCTCTTCTTTCCTGTAGCTTTGTCACTAATCAGGTCTATAGTAGAGATTTTGCCATGAGGTTCAAATAATTCTCTTAACTGCTCATCAGTTGTATCTTCTTTTAGACCACCGACAAACATTTTCTTTACAGTTGCTTGCGATTCAGCATCCTGGAAATAGAATGAAGAAATTGCAATTGAAAAAAATAATTAAAATAAAATGATTGATTGATTTGTTTTATGGCAAATCAACCCTTTATGGGTCATTTAATGCCAGAATATTAGTTATTGGAAATTAGTTATCTGGATTGAATATGTTTAAAGTTTATACAACTTGTCAGTAGATGTTGGATTGTGTAGGGCTCCTCCTGACATGGTATGCAGATTGGTGGTATTTCTCCCTTCAGTAAATAGGAGTGGTTGATATGGGTGTGCCCTATTCGGAGTCTAGTCATTGCCACCCCTTCTCTTCTTGTCAGGTTTTTATTTGTTTCTTTTTTTTTATGGCTTGTGTCACAAAATAAAAGGTTCAATATGAATAAATTAAAATTTGTGTTTATTTGTTTATGTTTTATGACATATCAACCATTTTTAGGTCATTTAACTTCAGGAACAATCATTTTTTGTAAACGCTAGTTTTAATTTGTGTTAAACAATGACCAATCAGTCAACTGTTGAATTTTTAATTTATTTTATTTATGCTTAACAGAATTTGAAAATCAGCAATAAATAGGTTGAAAAATCTATATATTAATCTGCTTCTCTGGTGTCACAAAACAATCTAGAAACTATCATCTTATACAGTAATTACAGAGAAACAAATTACCTCCTTTTATAGGCGCTCTGATCTGAAATATATTCCACTGATTTTTATATTGAAGGACCACTTTATTCTAATTCATGCCACTTATGTGATCAGAAGTTTCATGAGGTGAGTTTAAAAAATTTTTTAACTACCATTTACTGTCCATGGGTTCTGCTAGTCAAAATAATTAGTTTATGGATTGAGATTTTTTTTTGTAATTTTTTTTTATAAACACTAAATTCTACAATGTTATTTCCATCCCACCATTAAGTATTGTTAATTAACACTAATATTCAAAGGAGTTTAGTGGAATAATATTGTAAAATGGTTTCCAAAAGAAAATACTAAAAGTAAATATATATTTAAAATCCTTGTTTATGTTTAATGGCATATCAACCGTTTGAGGTCATTTAATGCCCCCCCCCCCTAAAAAAATCATTTTTTGATAAACATTTTTTTTTTTAAAGTGCCAAAAATAAAAAACAGAGACAAAGACTGAGCAAATAAACAACAGGACGCACTGTGATGGGCTGAAAATCTCTGTCCCATTCACTCTCATTGGCTGCCAAGCGCTTGCCAGGTAGCATACGATTGGCGAATGACTTTGTTTTTGGCCGCGGTGGCGCTTGTCAGATTTTACTCCCAAGCCTGTACATTAGTTAATTTTCACATGTTCCAGTCTCAATTCGACCAGGTCTTCCATGTGGTAGAGGAGGCTTTTAGGAATACAGTGGTATACATAACTCGTTTTTGGCGGCAGTGGTACTTGTCAGGTTGATAACCCC
>JAYKTE010297247.1:0-11410 GCA_036873565.1 Xipholeptos notoides | reverse complement strand
AAAGCCACTTGTACAAATTATCAAGCCTCATCCCAAGGATTCCGAAAAACCCTAAAAACAGAAGTTTAAAAAATAATTGCTAATATCATTGTAATATGTGGACCTTATAGAAACACTTTATTTTTAACCAATGAGAACTTTTTGATTGTTTTATATACAAACAAATTTTTTTTTCTTCTTAATTTTGAGTTACAAGTGAAAAATCAAATTGATGTCTAAAAGTAAAAATAATTTAAAGGTTAATAAATGGAATTTTATTTATCCTTTCTGTTTGCCATGATTACAAAAGTATTTGCTTATTATTTCACCTATTAGTGAGAGATCTCGCAATAACCTTTCTGTCTTATAATTGTCATTATTTACATGGGGCACAATTGCAGCCAATTTACAAATAAAAGCAATTAAATATCTATCATCACCATAATAACAATAATATTAATAAGAAATGACTGTAGTGACAAATATTAAAAGATTACAGAGTTATAAAAGTTTATTTATCAACTTTTAAAATATTTAAATGATTTACTAGTAATATTACATCATTTTAAAGGAAAAGTTCACTTGGGGCTGTGGGTGGACAGTTGGACTTCGGAATCGTTAATATACGAGTTCAAATCCCAGTATTTCCGTTCATTTTAACTAATACCCTTAGGAAAGTTATGAATCCCCACATTCCCTCCCATTATGGATTAAATAGTGCATATTGTGTTATTAAAAAAAACATGTGGACAAAAAAGAATGTTTATCAAAAAATTATTGTTCTCGGCATCGACCCAAAAGGTTTCAATAGTACATAATATCAAAAGGTTTAATTCAATCTACAGCAAATCTTTCAAGTCTGGTATAAGTAAGTATTATAGCATATATGAAATAAATTTCTCTAAAAATAAAGAGACTCAACAAATCAATATTATATATTAGTTAAAGCCTAATTCAAGCTTAGGTATTTTATTTTGATCAACAGATTTGTCTTTTCTCATTCATATGTCATCAGATCATTAAATAACCAATCTCAGTTCAAAGTCTGATCAACAGCCAAATTTCAGGTGTGATTTATTTACAAAAGACTCTGAAGCTTACATTAAACTGCCAACTTTTTCAAAACTCACTAATATAGACTTAAAAATAGTGAAACAGATTCAGGGTGTAAACACATCAACCTCATCTAGTATGTATTGTAGTATATCTTCATTTTTCAATAATGCTTAAGTATAGAAATCTTATATGGTTTTGACTGTTTCTCAATAGACCTGACTTCCCTTACATGTATGTTCAGGAAAAAATTTAGAGACTGCTTATAGTTATCTAGTTCAAACAAGTTATCTTCACAGCCCATGACCTGCTACTAGCATAATATAATGCTCTCAAAGAAATTTGATTGAGCACATTTATGGTTACGGTTGGATGCCTGCTATCATTAGCATGCAGTTAAGCGAAGCCCCTCCCCCGAGCTGGGCATGCTTAATGACTATAAAAGAAAGACCGTGCCTGTGACAGGTTGACTAATGGGCTAGTGGTTAGAATGTCAGACTGATATTAATTTGGTATGGGTTCGATCCTGACTAGAGGAAGACTTGTTTGCATAGCCATCCTGATGAGCCATAAGCAGCGAAGTTTGCAAAAATATTTTATTTCATATACAATATATGTTCAGTATATTTAGGCAGCAGCTAATTATTCAAACATACTTGATTTAACAAGATAATGTCTCAATAAAATTATTAAAAAGGAAAACAGCAGCTTGTTTAATCAAATATGTTTGAAAAATATTCGGTGGATTCTCTCATTAAAGATGAATGATTTCAAAAAATGGTTTACTGGACAACTGGCACTATGATTTGTTTAAAGTGTTTATTGGTTAAGCTGAACAAAGCATACTCTCCCCATTGAATTGACATGGTTTGTAGAAGTGCATGGTGTGTCACATGTCAGAGGATAAAAGGATCATAAGATTTTCATGTAAGAGTGTTCCATCTTCTAGATCAGTTGTGAAAGTCAATGCTAAAAATAATAATAATCCTTCATGGTAGATAAAATAATAGTTTTAATACCCAAGTATCGTTTAGAAAAAAATTTCTTTAAATTGTCATAATAATTTGATAGCATTTTTTATTACCATTTGCAATCATTTCATATTTAATTGAAGTGACTGGTTGAGTCTTCATTAAAAAAAAAAAGATACAAAACAAAAAAGACAGCAAAAAGTTGGAAAGTCAAAACTATTAAGAAAAAACTATCAAAGAAATAAAAGTTATAGTAATAATAATAATAATAATAATAATAATAATATATATATACATATATATAAAAATAACCCTAACTTATTTAAAATCATTCCTTTTTTTGTAGACAGCCATATTTAAATGCAAACTACAGAGAAGTGTATATCGTGAATAAATGAATATTTAAAAAAAAAAATAACCATTAAGTAGAATAATTCCAAAGTAATTATTCTTAGTGAAAAACAAAATTGATTTGATTTTGTATACGACTAAAATATATTGCTTATAATCCTGGCCAAGTCAGTCATATAATTATGCATCTATAACCAAGGAAACTGTTGATCATGAAAAAGAAGAATTAATATCTGCTACATCAGCTTATTTAAAGAATTCTCCCCCCCCACACACACAATAAAAAAAATAGGAACAAAATTGGTACAATCTCCTGCAAGAGATTTTAATTTACAAGGTGACATTTAGTGATACAGAAACAGTGATGATCAATTTGATAAGGTGTTGAAGTTATGCAAGGTGAAAAAGAAAAAAGAATCGATGTTCACACATTCTATCGGATTTGCATACAAATTCTAAGTTGACAAAAAAAATTAGACCACTTGAGTTGTTCCATTCTAGTGCTTTTAAAAAATAAATAAAACTTTTCAGGAGAATATATGCATTTGTTCAAGCACAAACCCAAGTTAGGCACACAACCAGTTTTATGTGCTCATTATATCCTTGGACTTTTGTAATCAGTGTTACCCTTCACCTAGGTTGACAGGTCTCATCGACCTGTTTTTTTTAAAATAAGTTTTATCCTTATACCTAGATGAGTTACTCTCCTGAAATGACGAGACTTATCTGCCTGGGGCAGCTGAGTGTGATTGTAAGAATTTTTTACTGGAATTTGAACTTGTGTTATACGATTCCAGAGTCCAAGCTTTTACTACTGCTCCACCATCGCTGCCCTAAACTTTTCAGAAGAAATAATTGAACAAAACCCAAACAAAAATCAAGAATTCTTACCATCAAAATAAGTTTTAAGTTGCATGAAGAGAAAGAAAAAGGCAAAGCCCTACAAAGGAAATAAATTTGAATAATAATATTTGGTTGGAAAATTAATAACTTTAAAAACTGAACTTGTATTTTTGAGAAGATTCATACCTTTCCCAAGGGTGTATTTTGTGAAGAGATGAAATTAATCCGAAAAAATTTCTATTCTTACTTTTTAACTAAAGATATCCATGAAACAGTGGTGTAACAACTACGGTGGTCGTAAGATTGCCCACATCCCCACCCCACTGCACTGCACTGGCCGTTGATAGCCTTCAAAATATCTATTTTCATGGAACTACAATCAAGGATCAAATTTTAGACTGCTGTTGCTATTAGTTCTAGACTTTCATCTTATTACAGTACTCGTACACATATACAGTTGTCGTCAAAGAAAACCAATGATTTTTCAAAACAAAAGACGTATAATTAAAATTATTAAAAAATTGTTAAATTAACTGGCTTTTAAAAAAAATTTTTTTCAATTTTCTATTGTTACTCCCTCAAAATGCTGCCCCCTCGGCACGTGCTGCCCCGGGGGGGGGGGGCAATCATTTGGGTTCATTGAATAAGTATTGGGCATAGACATCACATCAATTTGTGATGCCCTGAAAAAGAAAGAAACTTCTAGTGACTAATAGTTGGTTTGTATCAACTTTTTTTCAGGTCGCTAACAGTCAGTTTTGAGAAACGTTCTTTTGTCTACATATATATTTTTTAAATAACATAGTATGCATTATTCAATTCATACCTGGAAGAAACGTGGGGATTCATACCTTTCTCAAGGAAATAGAAACAGAATAGATACAAGGGAAGTAACTACAATTCATCAATAAAATAAAAATAGTAAATAAAATAAATGACAATAAATAAGGTGTAAAATTATATTTGGTTTTGATAGAAAAATGAATCCTTCACTGGAAAAATGAAACTAGGATTTCTTTCTTTTTATTTTTGGGAAGTCCACTTAGGGCAGTGGATGGGCAGTCGAACATCGGAATCGTAATATGAGAGTTTGAATCCCAGACATTCTGTTTACATTTGGATTAAAAACAAGAGATCAGTCAGTATGGAAATTACTAATAAATTAAATATAAATATAAAAGAAAAACACCCAAAAGATCTAGAGCTTATGCAACTTGCCAATGTTTTAAAATAGCAGTAGTTATATGAAATTAAAAGATATTTTCATTTATTTAGAAAAATAATAATAATAAAAAACAACATATTCTCACAATAGAATCAAATAGATTTTCAATAGAATGCTTCCTGGATTATCACTGGCATCCATTAATTCTCTAGCTAGAAACAAAGGAGACATGAATTGAATCATAAACCGGATTTTCTTCATTAAAAACAAAAAAAAAATCATTATGTAAATTATTTGAAACAATCCCAAGCTAAATTAAATCATTTTTTAGGTGTTTTGAATTAAAATAGTGACAAAATACCAACCTCTATTTAAACTTGATTATTTTTCAAGAGCATGTTATTTTGCTTAAAGTACCATTTTTTTTAAATAAGAGAAAAGGTTCCTAAAGTTAAAACCAATATTTTTTCATTAAATGAATAAAACAGTTTTTTTACCCTAAGGATATGTTTTAGCTTATAGCAAGGGATTTTAGATTTTCACAAGGAAGATAGGTGTTATTTATTTTGATAAAGATTTTTAAAAAAACACAGTCATAGTTAGTCTTATTTACAGGTTAGTCAATAACAACTATATGATTAAGCTAATTATTGCTTTGAACAGAAAAGGTAGCAAGACAATAAGGAGAAGAATTTCTGCTAGGGAAAGTCTATAGAAAAAGTTATAATAGACAACATCAATTATTTACCCAATGTTTCACTGACAAAAGAAGAGACTGCAATTAGTTTTGATGGACCGGGGACTAAAACCTAATTGGTTATCATATCTAATAGCTTTTTAAGCTTGGCTCTTCATCCTAAAATGTGATTAAACCACCAAGAATAAAATAAAGAAAATGTTTGTAGTATTGTTATGCTTCATATGTAAGCATCATTTTCATTATTCTATTCTGCTAGCATAATCAGGTCCAAATAACCTATATATAGAATTTCAAGGGTTTAGAGACAAAACTAGCGGAGTAGTTAGAGACTCCAAAGGTCAAATCTTTCAACTTTGACCTCTTACCAGCTAAATTTCTGACTGAAAATTGATGAAAAAGCTTGCCCCAGGTCTGAATACCCATTATATCAAATTTCAAGTTGGGAGATTGAAAATTGACAGGGGAGTTTGGTAGAAACTGATTACACACAAATTTCACTTTTATAGATATATACATTTTGTTTGTACAGTGGATCCCAACGAATGTGATCACCTCTACTGCCATCAAAAACAGGTTGTATATGGAAGACGGCTGCTCACTAATGGTTGTTAATAACTGATGATGAGGGTCTCTTATGACAGGATCCATAGTACACTATAAAATTGATTTATATTGAAAATGATATTTTTTATTGTTAAACAGAGGAGTTTTGGGTCTCGTTACTATTTGTTCATCTGGAATATCATTTGTATTAGCTATTCAGCTGTAATACAGCTCTATGAAATATGTCTATATTCATTAGTGTGCATAGGAGATAGGTCACCATTCTTTCACTTCATTTGGCTGCATCAGGTCTTGTTGACATTGTTCATTGGTTCATAAGTGCTGTCTTCCAGATTTTCATTATCACTTCTTGCTTGCTCTATCGCAGGGCTTGTTAAACTTTTCTGATTAAGACCCCATTTATGAGTGCGAGATTTTTGGCGGCCCCAGACAAATATTAAATAAATATGTCTATCTAACCATACATGCAGAACATACAAAAAATGTAAAATCGAAAATTGCACAAATGTTGTAAAATTGTATCTATCATAATTACATCAATTTCCGAATCAATAAAAACTATTATTATAACAACTCTATTTTGTAAGAGACCAACTTTGTTATGCAGATTATTAAAATCTTGTGACCCCAAGATTTTGTGACCCATAGTTTAAGAAGCTCTGCTCTATACCAACAAAGAGAGAGAGAGAGAGGGAGAGAGGGGGGGGAGGCAGAAAGGTAAATAAGTCCACATAAACATAACTTGTCATTTCTTGCCTCAATTTGTTATTTGACTTTTCAAAACGTTTATTTTTATTTTATTAGCTTAGTTTTACATTGTCTGTTTTTTTAATGCAGTAAGTGTATGCTTGTCGCAAGCTTTTTAATTTGGTTTAGTATGGTAAAAAAGATATCTCTTCTCCGACATCATCTATTATACAACATTTTTCTCATTAATACTTTAAATACTAATCTATCTATGATAAAAATATAATTTGGTAGCAAAAGGAACCTTTTTTGATATTTTTATACTAATGCATTTTAAGAAAAATGGTTACAAAATAGACATGAAAGAATAATATATAAAGAATATATATATTGAATATAAAAAAATAATGGGCCTATTTTTCAGTTGAAGACAATATCAGAATCAAATATAACAAACTAGCAAAGATACCTGCACTTTGCGCAGGCAAGAAAAAGGATGCTTCATCTTTGACTTTGAAAAATTGTGTGCACCATCACTAAGTGGGGGAACATCATAATGCCAGATTTGGTCATGATCAGTCCAGTGATTTAGGCTGTAGGAGAGTATATATACATAGGCTATGACCTTGATGAACTTTTACCTTAACCTAGAAAATTGGTGTGCACCACCCATTACCTATAGACCATCATTATGCCAGGTTTTGTCATTATTGGTCAACTGGTTTGGGCTGTACCAGCAAATATACATAAATATACTTTGACCCTGATGACCTTTAACCTTGAAAAATGGTGGGCATCATCTGTCAGTTGTAGACAATCATCATGCCAATTTTGGTTATGATTGGTCCACTGGTTTGGGCTGTAGGAGAGTTGTACACATGCAATTACACACACACACACACACTACTACTTTATATATATATAGATAAATAAAAAGTTCATTTAAGTATCTTGATATAACTTTGAAATTTTTAGGCTTGGTTTAATATAGTGAATGAAGAGGATAAACAAGGATTGTGTTTGGTTCAAAATCTATTATTATCATCATCATCATTTAATAATATTAACACCATTTATTTAAAATGGTATAATTAAGATAAATACTGAATGTGATATTTCAAACAAGTCCATATATCATTAGATTGTTGAGTTATTTTATTTCTTGGTTAATAATCTCAATGAAACTGGCAAACTATTAAGTTCTGGTTTATCATTTTAATTAATGCCATAAAGCTATCAATTTTTGGACAATTTCTGAATTTGAATCTAAAATGTGATATTTTCTATTTATTTTCTCCTCCATAGGTCATGAGTTTAACAATTGATTTTTAAAGTTTGTTATTGAATTTCTCAATTAAAAAATATCTTGAGTACTTGACATAGAACACTTTATAATACAAAGAGCAACTAACGGCACTTGAAAAACAAATATGATCTGAATTTTGGACTTTGATTCCTTGGTGTATGAGGATTAGTCCTGGTTACATGGGAGGGAGGGGGGGAGTTGCATGCTTTGTCTGTTCGGGCTTTACTTTTATCATTAGTTTAGATTTTTAAATAAGATTTAAAAATATAATCAAAATGCTTTTCATTTAAAAAAAAAAAAAATTGAATCATTCTCAAGAGTATCAAGATTTTGGGGATGGCCAACATCATTTCAATATTAAAATTAAGGGGCAGGGTCAAAAGATCACCAGAGTTTATGAAAATAGCCGAGGGTTGAGAATAAAAAGAGTTGGAATTCAGATTTCACAGGGGTCCTAGCTTGTGGTTCCCACTGGGGGCCAAAAGGACACAGGCCCATTTGGCCTTTCTTACCACTAAGATGAATTGTTGAGTCAACTTATGACTATTAATTATCTGTTGCCATCTTTCTCCAAGCGTGCAAATGTTTTGAAGACGAAAATAAACCGATCATCTATAAAAATAGAATTCTTCGTTTGATTTTCACCACAGGTCTTTTGTTTTGTGTTGTTTCATCCCTGCATGCGTCTTCAACCTCAGTGCATGCGACATGTGATGGGCGATGCACAAGATGATCAATGGCCGAAGTATCAAAGTGCACATAAGTACAAGTGCAGCAAGCGGGCACTGACCGGTTCATAAGAACATTTGTCTTACACTAAAAGTGCCAATTTTAAAAATTAATATTATGATTGCAATATAAAAAAAAACAACTCAAATATTCTTAGATAATTTTGATAGATAGGAATATATGTATATATTTTTGCACAGATTGTTTTATCTGTTCATCATGTCAATGCTAGGGTGGAAAATTCACCAGTCATAAAAAAAAAAAGTAGGTTAATTTATAAATTAGCTTATTGCATGCAGAAAAGTAAACATTGAAAGGAAATAATAGCTATTTCCTATAGTTTATAACACAAGCAATTAAGAAAGAATTACACTCCACACTATCCAGTTACAGAATTTGGGTTGTATTGATTTTTATCTTGGGTTTAGTGATACTGATTTTGATGAAATATGAGCCAGATCGTTTCAAGAATAATTTTGCAAATCAGGTTGGTAATAGCCAAGTTCTAGTAGAAAAAATTTGCTTGGTCAACTGAATGACACTTACAGAAGATAATTATTATACACAACTTATTGTTGATCCATTACTAGAATCTTTCTTTTAGTAATACACTTTTATAATAAACATTGGGTATGCATTCATCTGCAATTGTAATAGTAGTGATTAATTGAGAGATAATTAGCTGTTTTAACAGTTTAAGGGAATCAGCTTTTGCCAAATCAATACAAAAAGTTTTCCTTGGGTTTATTATCTATATACTAATATGCTTAGTCGCTCTGACCATTATCATGGTGATTTACATTAGAATGAAAATGGAATATACCAATATGGCCTACAAATAATTGTGTAAAATTGATAGAAAAGATTTGGTGTCATTTATTCGGGAAAAGGCTAAATCATGTTAGTGTAAAATTTGAAAAAAACAACAAAAAAACATGGTGGTATTAGCTTATCTATTTAAAGGCCTTTTTTTTGGTGAGAAATTAGAAATATAAAAAGCTTTAATTTTTCCACAATTAAAACTCAGAGAGTGATTTCAAGTTATTTAGACTAAACAATTTAAATTTTGTTATATACATTTTCACAACTCTGAAATATTCTACAGGTCCAGCTAATTATTATTATTTACAATTGTTAAACAAAACTATAAAATGGATTATATATGGAATATATTGGAAACAGGTACTTTAACAATTATGAAAGAAAGAGTATACATCATGTAAGAAGTCAGTGTCAAAAAAAGAAGAAAATAGATAAATTGATTTCAATAAAATTGTTAGTACGAGAGAGCTTTAAAAAGAACTTTCAAATAATACTAAAATCATGTTTTGGGGACTAAAGCCAGAAAGCTATTGTAATCTCAAGAATGTTGAATTAACCTCCTATGTAGAGAAAAAAAAAATCAATGAATCTAACTTTGTAACTGAATTAAAAATGAAGGCAGTGAATATATTTAATGTTGAGATCAATGCAAGTATTTTATATAATACACTAAAATGTTAAAGGGATTTAGCACAACATACACTTTTAATAGAACTTAAGTTACTTGAAAAATTACTAGTAAAAAATTCAAAAAATTAACTTCGTCTAATCAAGTATGTTATGTACTTTTATAGACATTTTTTGACAGTTTATTATTCTATTTAGGCTGTAAAGTAGACTTGCTCTCTTTGTCAATAATAAAGATGGCTAGATATTATTAATATGAGAACTTGCACATTGATAAGAATAAGAATGTTTATACAATTAGAAACTGTAACGATAAGAGTAGTTCATTTAGATAAGCTATTTTTTTTACTTTAAAAGCTAATATTACATATAAATATATTTTCATGTAGATAATATTTTTCAACAATACTTTAATCACTCATAAACGCATTATTGTTGCATTCATAATCATACAGGCAATTTCAACATTGAAACCTTATGTTAATTTGCAGTGAAGCTTTACTTTGCACACACACACACACACACACATACATACACTTCACAGAGCCAAACCCCAAAAGGATGAAGTATGTGCTTAACAGATATTTTTTATTTGAACAAAGAACAGTTTTGTTTTTTGTATATAGTGACTATCTCATCTAAGATTTAATCCATTTTCATTGAATATATGATCAACGGTTTATAACGAAGACATACCAAACCAGTTTCATATAAGGACATAATGTTGAAATAATTTCATTAATACAAATTAACTCTGTACACACAGATTAGATTTCACAATATTTAGGTACTATGGATCTTACTATAATTTATTTGATGTCATAACTGTAGTACAACAACACTATAATATAATACTGGTTACATTTGAAGAATAATACTATTATAAAGTTACACTAAGAAGAAGTACTGCTAGTTATCAAGTAGTGGGCAACATTTCAAAGAAAATCGGTCTTACCCTCAGGGTTGTTATTCTGAAAGAAGAGCATTTTGTGAGTCATCAAATGCAAT
The DNA here is from genome assembly GCA_036873565.1 of Xipholeptos notoides. NCBI lineage: Eukaryota > Metazoa > Mollusca > Cephalopoda > Idiosepiidae > Xipholeptos > Xipholeptos notoides. Next base: position 605 of record JAYKTE010297247.1, on the reverse strand, counting down.
ATTTTAGAAATCTAAAGACATCTAACATTTATGCATATACAATGAGAATTCAGATTCTATTACTTGAATCTTAATGTTTTCATTCATATGACATGATCAGGGTGTAGGAAAGTTCATATAAATTCTCATATATTCATCAGTTTCAAATATTGTTTGAAATCTAAAACTTCAAAAAGTTTTTTCCTGGTCAAAATAGATTTTATAGATTTGCTCTGAGAGTTTTTCTACAAGTATTATTCGGACTATTGTTCTCATCATTATTATTTTCTGTCTCACTATTTTTCGATCGAATAATACTTGTATAATAGATATGAGAACAATAGTCTGAATATTGCTTGTAGAATTTATCATACCTCATCTCAAGGATTCCGAAAAATAATTGTTCTTAGAGGTCTTTAACAAATCTATTTCAAATCTAAAATTTATATCAACTAACTTGAATTCTTCCCCACGTGAACACAAAAGTACTTTTTCAAGTTAGTCATTGATTATTATATTACATATATATTATACTAAAACTGTATCGAACTTGTTTGCTTGCTTGCTTGTTTCCAAAGATGACTAATTCGTCATAATAATACGTCATAACAAAAACGTCATTTTTT
>JAYKTE010297137.1:0-11410 GCA_036873565.1 Xipholeptos notoides | reverse complement strand
ATATATAAAGAGCTTCAATCCTCTTTGGAGAGGAGAGTTATGCTTTGTAGCTATAGTTAATAAGATACAAACATAAAACTGCTGCTTGTTGAAAGTGCTCAAGTTTGAGAGCATACATAAAATATTTTGCAATCCATCGACAGAATGTATATTTACATATCTTGTTTAAAGTGTTTACAAGAGATATAATTTGTATTTTCAGTGCTAGATGTTATGACAAGCATTTATAAATAATAGATTAATGAAGCCTTGTTTTTTGTTTGATTCAGTTGGTCTTATTTTTCTATTTTGCACTCTCTACTTTTGTTTATTAAAAAAGAATTTATTTATTCTTATTTTTTAAGGTATAGGTAGCAATTGATTTTTCTAGAATTGGAATTTTAACTCATACTGTGACAATTTTTATGTTTTTGATTTTTTTTTTTTTCTAAATAAATAAGTTACTTAGTTGGTGTTTGTTGTTCTTCTTCCCTGGCTGAAGTAAATTGCCTTCAAAATAGAATAGTCATTTAAAAATTTATTTTTATTATTATTTTATTTTTCAATTTTCTACAATCAAGAATTACAAACTTCAAGTTTAGTCTCTGGGGCCAATGGTCTAGATTGTTCATTCTGTGATCTACATTTAAGGTGAATGAAAAGAAAATAGGCAAACGAATGCCAATACTCCCTTGAACATCATACTATTTTTTTCAAGTGCAAATGTGACATTTATGAGATTTTAAAAATAACAATATTAGCTTTAATAAAAACATTGATTTGGTGAATATTTTTGCATTGAAAAAAAAAAAAAAAAAACCCTTAAAAAACGAATTATAATTGGTTTGCTTTTTTAAACAAGGCCAATCAAAATTTCAGCATCCAATTTGTGGGTTAAGATCAAAATAAATCAATTATTGGGTTGGCAACTAAGTCCTTGCCGTTTAAAAAAAAATGTATACCTCCTCTCCCTCTTTCTCTTTTTCCCTCTCTTAGTCCTCCTTTCTCTCATTCCATCTCTTTTCTTCTCTCGTTTCCCCTCTCTCCTTTTCTTGAAAAACATACACCTACACACACTCTCTATAATTCTGTATTACACACCTTTCCTTTTTTTCTCACTCTCTCTTGTTTTCTCTCACATTCTCCCTCACATCCTCTTTGTCTTAATTTATCTCTTTTTCTCTTTAAATAAAAACTAACAGTAATTGGTTAAAATAAAATGGCAAGAACTTAGTTGCCAACCTAATTATTCAACCCAATTTCAATTGGGGAAAAGGTACAGAAAAATTTCTTATGATTCTCTATACTATTTAAAAAAAACAGAAAAAAAACAAATTTATGTCCACTGCTTTTACAGGCCATTGAAGTGATTTCTTTTTTGGTGATAACACTGCCTATTAAGAGTATCAACTTTGAAATTAGAATCTGATTTAATCACCAAAAGCCATTTTTGGTGAACTAAAAATTTGAATTGGATTTTCATTATTTATATATATATATATATATATGAATTTTTTTGTTTTTGATTGATTTTCAATTTCTTTTCGAATGAACTTCCATCTCATTACAGTTGGTATCAGAGAAATCGATTTGGCCATCTCATTACAGTTGATATCGAGAAGTCAATTTGGACTTCAGAATCATAGTACGCGAGTTCATATCCCAGCCATTCCATTTGCATTCACATTCAGACCAATACCTTAGAGAAAGGTATGAATTCCCACACTCCCTGCAGCTATCAGTTAAATAGTGCCTGTGTCATTCAAAAATCTTAAGTGCAGACAAAAAATAACATTTCTCACAAAATGATTGTTCTCTGTATTAAATGACCTAAAATGGTTGATATGCTGTAAAAAACACAAGAAAGCCACAAATGACCTAATATGGTTGACATGCCGTAAAACACAAACAAGCAAAAAAACAGTTGATATCCGTTGAAACCTGTTACTTTTGGATTTACTGTAGCATCATTAACTTTACTTGAACAAAGTCATTTTGAAAGATTCCGTTGTTCTGCTTCAAAGTTACATCCACATCTGTCAATGTTTTTCTGTCTAAATGAATAATGGATAGAATTAACCTCCAACTACCACAATGATACAAAGATCCTTTGAAGGTCATTGATCTGAATAAAATAGTATTTATAAATTATTTTAAAGTTCTGATTTCAACATGTAACACACACACACACACACACTCTCATATATGAAGCATTCAGAGTAACAAGCTGATAGGTGCAAAAAAACAAAAGAACTGAGAAAAAGACAAAAAGAATAAGGCAATTAATTGGTGCTTGTCAGCTTGTACTCTAAAGTTTGTAAATTATTTGATTTTCTCCCATGTTTCAGTCTCAATTTCCTGTGGTACAGGAGGCTTTTAGGAATACAGTGGTATACATAACTCGTTTTTGGTTGCAGTGGCCCTTATCGGGTTGTTACTTTAAACACCTCATATATATATATATACTAGAAGTATTGTCTGTCTTTGCTTGGCTTTGCATTGATGCTCCTTTTGTCTCATTTTGATCTACATTATTTTGTAAATCCAAGATCCTTTTTTTCTCGCTAAAAAAAAAAATTCATTTTTTAAACAACTATTTCTCAGACTGCGGTCCTCATCCTAATCATTGCTATCTTCACAATGTTTCGGCCAATGAGACCCCTCAACCTTCTTCTGGGGATCGAACTCTGGAACCTTCTCGTTGTAAATCGAGAGTCACAGAATTTTGAACTTAACAATTTATTCAAACCATGAGGGTAGCCGGCTCTCGTTCTGTTAACTATGTCTGGTTAGAGGGTTGAATCCTTTGAATCCCAATGCCTTTGGGTGGGATTGAAATCTTCGCCTTCAGCTGATGCCCACTTAGAACTGCATATACACTACACCTTTACCTATTGCGCTATTGGTCTAGGTTCATTGGCCGAAACGTTTTGAAGATAACAATGATAAGGATGAGGACAGCAGTTTGAAAAATAGTTTTACAAATTATCAAGCCTCATCCCAAGGATTATGAGGGTAACAATGATAAGGATGAGAACAGTTGTCCGAAAAATAGTTGTACAATTTATCAAGCTTCATTCAAAGGATTCCGAAAAATCATTTTTTGAAAGCTGAAAATTATTAAACTGTGGTTATATTGACATTTTGTTTATTTTTAGTTTTTTTGTTTGTTTTTCTTGGGCTTTTCATTTTTCTCTTGAAGAGAAATTTTAGCACAGATCATTTTCTGCTTTTATACCGGCAGTTCTAATCATTCACTTTTCAAGATTTTGATAAATTGACTTAAACTAGAATTAGTAAAAAGAATTATGGTTTTATTTTTTATTTGTTGTCTTGTATATTTACTTAAAATTCCTCCGGTTTATTTTGCCCAATCTTTTATTTTGCATCTTTTTTCTTTTTAAATGATCAAATTTCTGAATTATTATTTTTTTTATAAATGCTGAACAATTTTGTTCAATGTTTTATGAAATGTTTCCTTCCTTTCAGAATTCTTTTTAAAAAAGTTTTTTTTGTTTTTATTTCATTTTTTAATCCTTTCTCTTGTCATCTTCTCCTTTCTATGAGTTTTTTTATAAACAGATTTTTTTTTGGGCCATTTCACTTTAGATCTTTTAAAAGTGAAGAAAAGAAAAAAATAACTAAAACAAAAAGAAAATCTTGTTTCAACCCCCCCCCCCCGCAAAAAACAAAATCAATGCTTTTCTTTAAATTCATAATATGAATAGATGAGCAAACTTTTACTGTGAACTTACCTACCTTTACATAATGAACTCTTCCTCTTTATGTTTAGTTTAATTGATTCCTTGGGGAATTTAGGGGCACAACAACACTTCTCCAACGGACTCTGTTCTGGCTGGTCCTCTTTTGTTCGTCCCATGTCATTTCCGCAACTCTGGTCTCAGCCTCAGTGCTTCTTTTCCAAGTCTGCCTCTGGTGACCAACTCTATGCTCTCCTTGTGCAGGTTGCATTCAAGGGCCTGCCTGGTGACATCCTCTTATAACTAACTGTAAGTCTTAGACAAACCCTGAAGAGACATGAATCAGAAGTTCTACCTTTTTTTTTTAGTACTACTATTACGACTACATGTATGTTTCTGCTTTGTTTGTTAATACATTTGAGGCACCAAATTACTCTGGTTACGTTTCTGTTGTTTAGTTATTATTGGCATTAAATAACCTAAAAAAAAAGTTTTATATGTTGTAAAACAAACTTTGATTACTTGCTCTGTTTACACGTTTTGGTCTCTTTGTAATTCCTCCTATTGCAAGGGGAGCAAGGCTGGAGCAGTGAAAAAAGCTTGGTCTCTGGAATTGTATTACACAAGTTCAAATCCAAGTCAAAACCATCGCATTCACTTTCAGCAGACTCTGGCAGATGAGGCTCATTAGTTTGGTAGAGTAACACATCTAGGTGAAGGGCAAAACTGATTACAAAAGCCCAGGGATATTATGAGCACATAAAAAAGGCCTTCTGCCTAACTTGGGTTAGTGTTTGACCAAGCAATTATATATATCTTCTTATTGCAAGAAAATTTAATTTAGTCCACATCTAATCATTTTTATATGGAATCAGAGAAACCTGTTGGCATCCTGAAGACATTTTTCTTTGAATACAGACATGGCAGGATCAAATTGTAAAGGTCTTCTCTTTGATTTCTCTTCACGTTGACCTGTCTACTGAATATTAAAGTGACCTCTAGTCACAAATAAATCTTAACCTTCATTCAAACGTTCCTCTTATCTTCCTATGAGAATTTTCAACCCAGATAAAAATCTTTATGAATCTAATTTAGACTTATTGAGCAGGAAAGAGGTCTTGTGTCTGTTAACCTGTCTAACAGATTTATTCAACACTTATTTTGCAGTTAAAGTCTTTCTGTTGGGATTTTCGTATTGAATCTGAGCAAAGTAAATCTAACTTATAGAATTCTGTTGATTTATTTATTAATTTTTTTAGATATGTTGTGGGCAGGGGTTGGAGAAAGGAAGTGGAATAGGGAGGGAGACAAGGAAGATCTACTTTTTTTTGTTTAGATGTGTTGTGGGGAGGAGGTGGAGGAGGGAAGTATAATAAGAAGAAAGAGGGAGGGAGACAAGGAGGATCGATAATATTTTAACAAATATTTTCTTGTTTATTTGTTTGCTGTAATTTTTTTTCTTCTACTTTTGCAAGTGGTATATAAGTATTTGAGGAATTCTTTCAACCAAATTTTTGCTGTTTTGATTTTGCTGCCCAAATTGTCTGCTGTGAAATGAGGAATGAATTACATTACACTTAATGTCCTAATAATGAAATAAAAGAATAAAAAGTTAGGATTTATTTATTTAATAGATCTTTTTCTTTGTTTCTTTTTTTTAATATCTAATTTAATTCTAAGGAAGAAACACAAAAAAACTTTTGTTCATAAATTTTTTTTTGTTCTATTTTATATATATATATATATATATATGGAATATTCTTATAAGTTAGCTTTTTTTCCCCTGGTGCGTTCATTTCTATTTATCTTTTTCAAATATATTATGTTTTGTAATAGACTGCTGATGTGTTTACAGACTGGTCACGTGTGGTACTTTTATATTGGCTCAAACCAAGGGGTCATAACTGGCTTCTCTACATAAAAAGCTTGAAAAAATAGAATTAAAATAAGACAAAAAAAACTGTATAAATGAAAGACTAAAAAAATTATTTTATCAGAGTTCTTTTTTGAATTCCTGACTAATGTAAAAACTATTTATGAACGAGCATAGCGAGATTTGTTTTCTCTTTCAAATGACAATCTATTGACTGAAGAGTCAGCTAGATTTAATGTTTTAATCCTTAAACATTATAAACCTGTGATGTCAGGGCTCTATGGACAAATTTACTAAGTTTTCAATTATTGATTTATTTATAAGATTAGAGTGAAATAACATTGGTTTTGCTAGTAACTTTTCTATTTGGCTAGTAAATGAAAATATTTAGTTGTCAAAGATCAACTAAAATTAAAATTGTCTGTAGAGCCCTGTAATTTCTTCATAAATATATTTGAGGGAAAATAAAAAATAGGGTTGCTATATTTTTCAAGATTTTGGTTGAATTATTTATCTGGTTATTTTTTTTTTCTCACTCCCCTCCATTTCGGGTGAAAGGAAATGATCCATCTGTTTCTTAATAGTACCTTCCGCTCTGTATAATTATCAGTCTTCCATTATGGCCATTCTGATTAATTCCCTTCATATATCAGATGACACGGGGCTTAAGAGCAAGATCTGGATGCAAGGTGTTATAGAAAACCCCCAGGAAACCGGAAAAGTATGTCTACAAGTGAACTTGTTTCTCATTATTCTGCTTTTTATTTTTAAACTAGTTGCCCTTTTCCTTATTCTTTTCTTATCTGTAAAGGAGGGTACAGCTTCAGATTTATTTATATATTTATTTTTTTAACTGAACATGGCAAGAGTTTGAATTTGGAGATTGGATTATTTCCTTAAAAATAAAATCTGGTATAATTCATAGAAAAACCTCTTTCTTTATTATTTTTGTTTGTTTATTTGTGTTTAATGGCATATCAACCATTTTAGGTCATTTAATACCGAGAGCAATCACTTTTGTTAAATATTAGTTTTTGTCAACACTTATTTTTTTGATAACACAATTTGCACTATTTAACCCATAGCTGGAGGGAATGTGGGGATTTATACCTTTCCCAAGAGTATTAGTCCAAATATAAACGCAAACAGAATGACTTATGATTTGAACTCCTGATTCCAAGCCCGACTGCTTATCGCCTGGGCCAAATCGACTTCCTATTATTTTTGTATAAGAATAAAAAATTATTCTAGATGTTTTTTTTCTTTTCTGTTCATTACCGACCATTTTAAATAGAACTAAGAAACTTTAAATGCAACAAAATTTTGCTGAACAGAAAACCCATTTCTATTTTCTAAACCAGGGATAGACAAGCCTTTGCTGGCTTAAGGTTTCAAATTAATCAGGGTGTCAACAAAACACATATATTTTTGTATGAGCCACGGTCAATGTATTTATTTTGGAATATATTTAATTTTTATATATTAATATCTAAGGATGTTCAGTAATGTAAAATTGTAAAGAACATTGAAGAAGGATTAAGTTCATTAACAAATTTTTTAGAATCTTTTTATTTATTTATTTATTATTAGTTGATTTACAACAAAATTAGCGCAGGAAAATTGAAGCGTGTGTACCATCGGAACTTGCTTGGCATGAAAAGTGTGGCACACATGCCATAGGTTGATGATCTCTGCTCTAAACTGATTACAAAAGCTCAGGGATATAATGAACACATAAAAATGGCCTTGTGCTTGACCAATGGTTTACGAGACCTAAACAAGTAATGTTTATGAGACATAAAATTTAGCCAGACAAACCAATGTGTAAAAATGTTCACCTATTGTATGAAATCGTGGTTCCCTTAGGAAAATAGTTTAAAATTAAAGCAAAGAATCCTTACCTGTCATGGTTAGGTTTGGTACTCTTAAAATCTTTTAATAGCCAATGGCTATGCCGCCATAACAAATCAATATTAGGTTCAGTTCCAAGAATTCCCCTGGAAAATTACAGACACCTAAAATTGCTAAACAAAGATGTTTTTTTTTTGAAAAAAAAAGTTTCCACTTCTCAGTGTACTTTATTTAAAAATTGTGTTTTTAATTATTTTTTCTCAGTCCTTGAGATTAGGTATGATGAATTTAAAAAGTATTAATTGGTCTATTCTCCTCAGCCATGCTACTTTTCTTTTTCACAACATTTTGACTGAATTACCCTTTGGCCTTCCTCAGGTGTCCTCTTTTCGAAATCCTTGAGATGTTTTTATTTTATTTATATTTTTTTTCAATTGATTTCATTGTTGTGTAAGCTTTACTATTTCTTTGCGCCCCCTCCCCTCCAAAAAACAAACAAACAAACAAACGAACAAACCCAAAGTTATTTTTATCTGATGGTTTGAGCTGAAACAAATGTGAATTTACCCAATATAAAGATGAGGATTAAATGAACATATCGTGGTGTTTCGGAATCTTTGGGATGAGGTTTGATAATTTGTACAACTATTTTTCGGACTGCTGTCCTCTTCCCTGTTATTGCTGTCTTCACAACGTTTTGGCCGATGAACCCTTCACCTGCCTTCAGGTGATCAAACTTGGGAACCTTCTTGTCGTAATCAGGAATGACAGAATTTTGCAGTTTAAATAAAGGGTTAAGTTCAAAATTCTGTCACTCAATGCTTTTTTTAATTATTATTTTACCAACATTTGTATGGCGTTTTTGATGGCTTGGGCATGTTGGTTATATAAATATTATTTAGTAGACTAAAAAAACGTATTGATAAAAAAATAAAATAATAATCTGAAACCAAAACTATAATGCCTGGAAGTTACAAAGATATTGAATTCAAATGTTAGATTTGTTTGTTTCTGTCTCAAGTACAATTTGTACTACAAATACCTATGTGTGTATGTATATCATTGAGTGTATGTGTGTGTGTATATATATATATATATATATATATATATATATATATATACACACATACATACACACACACACACATTTTCTTAAAGCGAGGTTGAGAGAAACAAATTAAATCAACTTCAAAACATAAAGCCACACAGCTGTTCTAATCTTATTGGATCTTGTCAGTACCATGAAAAACAAAGCCTCTACCAACTTGACTATGACACCAACACCGTTACATGTCCTTAATAACAATTTCAACTAAAAGTACTAATCGGACTATTCTCCTCATCCATCTTCTCTCTTTTATGACATTTCTCAGATGTCCTTAATTGACTCATATTATTTTTATATCTATCTTGTTTTATCTATCTTTCCTTGAAATTTACTGTTGGTTTTATTTTTCTTCTTTTTAGAAGAAGGCTGAAGGGTGATTATTCGGCCGAAACGTAAAAGACAGAATATTATGGATGAAGAGAATAGTCCGATTAGTACTTAGAGAGTTCATCATACCTCATCTCAAGGATTTCGAAAAATAACAATTTCAACATTTGTATCTTTAGATACTGAATCATAGTATAATGTTCTTTTAGAAATATTTATTTGTATAAAATACAAATTAGGCACAAGGCTGTGGAATTTTATTGGGGTGGGGATTACAACTTAGGTGGGTCATCACTAGTCTTTATCCTTAACTAAAATCATTTATGACCCATTCACCTGTTTGTATCTCATAAAAGTACCATGTGTCCTTCAGACAGACATACAGGTCAGACACCAAAATACCATATTTACTCTATGGACTTAATACCTACTTAAAATAACCCTGGTGATGATGATGATGATTGAGTAGTCAATGTACAAATGTTCTTTTTGAAGTCACATCAACAAACAGAAACTATACCCAGCCTGCAAATAGATGGACGCACACACACATATACATTTGTTGGATAAGTTTTTATAAAAATAGTTCTTTTCTGTTCTTCATGTATTAAATTGTAAAATATCTGTTAATTTAAGATTTTGAAGAGTAAAAGTTTTAGATAAATAGGAAAGTGTACTGGAAGCATCTGCCAATAATTTAAATAAATTCTATATACATGCAAGGCTTATATTGTGTATCATGGGCAAGAAAGAGGGTATTGGAAGTAATTGACTAAGCCCTTACGCATTCAAGCCCAATGCATAATAATGGCATTTTGGGTAATCTATAATGTGTAAGAAAATAAAAAGAAGAATGATTGCTCCCAGGATACTAGATGCTTTAGGGAATGACTTAAAGAGCTCTGATTTTGCAGTCTGAATTTAAAGTGACATTCTTCTGATTTCCATGTTAAAGCACTTTAATGATTCATCATTTTAACTATCTCACTTTATTATTATCATCATCATCATTATTATTATTATTAGCATCATCATTATTATTATTATTTACTTTTCTCTTTCTCTTACGATATATAGGTCTTTATTCTCTTGTCAAAATCAAAACATGATTTCTTCTCTTTTCTGAGGATTATTTCATTGCATCTTCTTGTAGTAGTCTTCAGAAGCACTTCTGTGAGAGATCTTATGGATTTAAATGAACAGGGATAAAGTGCTTGAATTAATAACCAAATCTAAAGAAAGGAGAGAAGGAAGATGGGGGGGGGGGCGAAGGGGAAAAAAACAAACAAAAAAAGACACTGCCCAGACTTTTTTCAGTCTCTTGTCCTTTTCTCTCCCCCTCCATTTTTTTAATTTTTATTTAAATTTTTTGGCTTTAAAAAAATTTTTTTGTCAAGATTACTGAGTAATAATCACTTTGATAAAGATATTGTTGGACTTTCATGATTATGGCATGAAATTAATTGCTTTAAATCTGAAAATTGGCTACAAACAAAGTGAAGTGATTTGTTTGTTTCAGTTTTAGAAATTCTGCAGGATAAGCCTGAAGATTGTCAAAATTGATCCTTGTATAATGCCTGAATTCTTTCTACTTGTCGGATTATGAAAGTGTTCTGGAACTCTGCTTACTCTACTAGTAAAGATTATTCTATCAAATAAAACGTATCGCTTGGCTCATTCGGTGCTCTTAACTGTTAAAAGCGTCCTTTAAAACAAGCCTGATCTCTGATATGAATGCGCTCCAGGAATTTTATCTGACTTGTCTAATAGAGAGACAATTCGTTGAATATAAGCGATAAAGAATTTGTTAGCTGTATCTATTTTGAATTCCTTCTTATTGTGCAGTCAAAAGATGATTCTTCTTTTCCACATAAAGCTTCATTTCGTTCTTTCTACATATTAAATAGAAGTGTGGAAAAGTAATCATTGTCTGGCTGCATATAAAAATATGAATAATAAATACAAAGATATTGAATAAAGTATAGTAGAGAACTTATCAGAGAAATTGCTATTCAGACAATCTGAAACACGATAAACTCTTATAAAGTAAAGAGGAAATATTTGCTGATAAGCACACACAATATATTAAGAAATTGATTTGAAAAAAAGTTCTTTGTTAATATTTTATTATGATAAAACTTGTTTAAATAGAGTTTTGTTCCTGTCTACAGTGCATTCAGAATGCAATTGTGCATCTTATTTCTTCTTTCATCGTACAATTAAGTAAAGAAGATGGATTGACTGGTTATTTTCAGCCAGACTGTGCAATAGGACATACCATGAACATTGTTCTGTTGCTAATTCCAAACTACTAAGTACTAATCGGACTATTTTCCTCATCCATAATATGCGGAAAATAGTCCAATTAGTACTTATAGAATTCATCTTACCTCATCTCAAGGATTTCGAAAAATACTAAGTTTCTTGTTTAAAGGCAAGAAAAAATTGAATTAAAAATATTAAAAAGGAAAATTGAAATTCTTTTTAATAAATCATGTCTGTATAGTGATATTCTGCCTAAATATTCAAAATTTAATTCCAATATATGAATATGGCGCATTAAAAAAATGT
>JAYKTE010297026.1:0-11410 GCA_036873565.1 Xipholeptos notoides | reverse complement strand
CACCTAGATGAATTACTCTCCCAAGTTAATGAGCCTCATCTGCCTGAGACAGCTGAAAGTGAATGAATTGATTTTTGACTTGGATTTGAACTCATGTAATACGAAAACCTCGCTGCCCAAAAAGTTATGTATACATTATAATTCATTTTGAAAATCTATTTAAATGTATGAAATCATATCTGCGATGCAAAAAATACCACCTGAAAGTACTTAGCCTGTCAAAGATGTCTATCTATCTGTTGACATATCAGTTGTCAATCCTTGATCTCTAAACAAAAATGAAATATTTTGAATCAGCTAAACATATTTTAGATGATTCAAAATTAAATTAATGATTTATCATTCCACCTCTACTATTCTCAAATATTAATCATTTGAAGTTTGATCCATAGGCATTAAACTACAGGTAACTAAGTTTGCCTAAATTTCAATTTAAAATGTCACCATATCAAATTTGAGAAATTAAAGTAATGAATAAATTATTTTAGGAAAATTTAACAAAACAATGACCAAAAATATTTTGTCTGTTATGAGAAAACAAAACAAAAAACGAAAAAACGCTCATAAAACTAAACTCATTTTAAAGCATTTGACTGGTCATTTTTTAACAAATCAGCAAAATGTAAATAAAACTAAACAAACATGCTGGCTAGTGTCTTTCCTTCTTAAAAAACAACCTGTGCCATCATTCGATTGTTCAATTTTATTCCTTTTTAAATTTCAAAAAGAGGGAAGAATTTCTTTTCATATAACAATTTTTTTCATTTTAATATAATGTTGCACTTATAATTTACATAGTCAATTTTACAGAATATTTTTTTCTTTAGTCTTTAGGTTTCAACAAAATTCTGTGACACTCGACATACATCAGTAACCAGAATTTTATTCAAAGTAAAAACAAAGTTTTTTTTCTTAATATTTAAAAAAATTGTTAATTTATCTAATATTTTTTTAATTTCTTAATTTATTCTAATTAGAATTGAGTAAGAAAAAATACTCTCTCAAAAAAAGCAACACAAACGAAATAAATGAATTATACTCTGTAAAAATATTGAAATAATAAAATTATAAAAGATACAAAGATTAATTCATAAAATATTTAGAATGGTTATTGTTTTATGCATTGACTTAAGATATAGATAGCAAAATATGTATGTCACTAAATTTATATTAGGTTTCATATGAATTCATTTTCTGGCTTCCCGAATTTGAATGCTGCTTATTCTGTTGTGTTTACTTTCAGATGAATTACCAGAATTAAATTTGTAAATACACTCATTTCACTTAGCATGAGCTAAATAGTAAGGTATATGGCACTCATTAACTTACTAGTGGATACCTATCAAGCTCTGTAGCCCATAATCCTACATATTGCACACTGTAGTGTTAAGGTAGTTCTCAAGCTAGATTATAAAATTCTTGGTAGATGCCATCTTAATGCTTTGGGCTTATTCAATGCCAGAAGCTATGTTGACAGACTGTTAGAAAAGACACTTGTACCATTAAACTCACCAGAGATGTCAGGGTTAAGATGATTCCAATGGCGTTAACCTGAAATTAAGATTATCATACTGAGTAGAAATTGAGCAATTACAACTCTAAGCACTTAAACACTTCTCTCAGTTGATCAATTTAATTATGGCATTGTGTTTAAGTTTAGACATTACTTTTAGTACTTATGTATTATCAGGTCAAATCAGTCAAACCCATACACTAAATCTAGCTTTATGCCACTATCAATATCTAACTTTGTATTTACTAATTGACCATGTGCTTGTGTAGCAGATTGCCCCACAACAGGCTTTAAAAATTGTTAGTCTCTGCTTCTTTGACATTTCATTTATGGGCCTCTCAGGCACCAGGCAATACACCTACCTCTCCCCATTTAAAATGAGGAGAGAGATGTTATCTGGAGGGATGGCTATATGAGGGAGAACCAGCAGAATTTAATTTTTTAAAACCATCATCACATTTCAATCAGGCTTAATTGGCTGAATAATTTGATTTTTATATATATAATATTTTCATTGTTTAGTTCTAAGATAGATATTAAAGTTTCTTAGTTCTAAGATAGGTATGAAAGCTTGAATGAAGATGATCAATAAAAATCTTAACTTTCATCCTTTATAAATAAACTAGAAGTATTTCCCAGCTTTGCTTGGGGATTGCTTTGATGCTCCTTTTGTATTCATTGCGATCTATGTTTTTTGTAATTCCAAGATTTTCTGTTCCTAAAAAACTGTTTTGCAATCCTATTCTAAACTTATTAAAATAAAAAGTGTATTCATAAATAAAAGGACTGGCTTCATATCAATGAAAACATAATATTTAAATACAATCATAATAAGTTTAGTGATAGATTTTTTAAATTCTGTTAGGTATTAAGTAAAGGAATATAAATATAGGGCTTTGAAAATATTAAAATACTAGCAATATTGCCGGCCTTGCTCGGCAGCCGCTTTAATGTTACTTTTGTGCTCATTTTCTGTATTTTTTATAATTCCAGGATTTTCTTTTTAAACAAACTGCTGTAATTTTTTGAAAGCTGAAAATTATTTTAGTAAAATGCTGTTATATTGACACCCCAATGACCAATGCAGGCATCATGTGAGCTACAGGGCCCGCAACAAACTAAATTTTCAAGTTTGACCTCTTATTTTTCTAGCTCAAAACAAATTTGTTCCACATTTCCGAATACTCCATCTATAAAATTTCACATCCCTAGTCCAAAAATCGGCAACATAGTTTGGTAGCAACTGTTTCTCAGACAGACACACACACAAAGTCACTTTTATTTATATATATATGTATAAGATAATACAAATCTCAACATGAGTAATAGTTGCCTGTTTTCTGAATTCTACTAAACAATCTGTATGGTTTCATTTTGTTTTAAGCATTTGCCAAATTGGAGTTAAAATTATATCAGAAATAAATATCTGAAAATCATAAACATTTTAAGCAATCTTTATCAATTCCTTGAATATATATACTTACCATGAAAAAATAGAATTTCTTTTCTTTTTTTTGTGACAGAGGCATATTTTGTTTTTTAGCTGATAGAAATACTTTTCAATGACCATAGCTAATCAAAAGATTTTAAGTCCTGTTGTCAAATTCACTTCTGAAACAACTTTTCAAACATTTTATTGCTAAGAAAAAAGTAATCTTTGTTGAAATATATCAACCCAATATGAGTAACAAGCTCTAGATTAGGTTTATTTCTAAGATTCATTAAGAGCTTAGAAAAATAGCAAAGTTTTAATTTTTGATCTGGACATAAAACTGATATAAAACTGAATAAAATTTTAAAAGTAGTTATGCAAAACTTATATATAAGTGGCCTTGTGCATGTGTGTATATGAGTGTCTGTCTGAGGAATGGTTTATATCAAACTACTTTGCCATTTGTTGATCTAGTGACTTGAAATTTGATTTATGGGGTATTTGGACTTGTAGAACAAATTTGATTTAGTTTTGAACCAGAAAAATGGCTGCTAATGGATCAACTTGAAAAACTGGATTGTTGTTCATTGAGACATCAAAATTACGGCAGTTTTCTTAGAAAGAAAAAAATCTTGGATTTACAAAAAATCGAAGATCAAAATAAGCACATAAAAAGCATCAAAGCAACCCCCAAGCAATGCTTGGCAGTATTGCTAGTATGAAATAAAATCATAGTTGCCAGATCGAGAGATTAATGAACAAAAATGTTTCCATATTTCCTTGGTCAAAACAAAGCCAGCGGCTATGGTTCGCTACAGTATTTTGTCTGTATAAAGTTTATATTAAAATTTTTTATGTCACTCCTCCAGAGGTCTTATCAAATAAATATGTAAATTTAAGTGCATTAAGTTTTTTTAATCTTTGAATTATTTTAATATGTAATCATATTTTATGCAAGTGAATATAAATGTTGGTTTGGCTTTTGAAAATATTAAAGTACTAACAATATTGCCAGCCTTCCTCAGGAATTGTTTTGATGTTCCTTTGCTTCTATGTTTTTGTCATTCCAAGATTTTCTTTCTATGAAAACTGACGTAATTTTTTGAAAGCCGAAAATTATTGTAACTGCTGTTATATTGGCACCCCAATGACGAATGTAGTCCTTCCCAATGTGGATGCTAAGGCCTACAATGATCCAATTCTTTAAGTGTGACTAATTAGCAGCTATTTTTCTGGCTCAAAACCAAATTTAATTTCTTCCACGTGTTTAAATACCTCATATATCAAAGTTCTAATATCTAGACCAACAATTGGCAAAGTAGTTTTGTAGCAACTAATTGAGGTACGGCAATATCTGTAGAAAAGACAAAAAAACACTTGTCTATGTATTATCAACAAAACAATTCTCATTCTGAACAATATTAATTTAAATGCAAAATATATTTGAAATAGCTATTGGTTCTTTTGTCCTCTTGCCCCAATTAAAATGGTAAGAAGTTTTTTCAACTCAAATTTTTAGAAGTTGTGTTTAATATATGAGTGCTATTTCTCAATAATCACAAGACAAAACTTCTAGTCTTATTTTTTGTTCTCTGAAGCATTGCAGTCCAAGCTGGCAGTACCTCTTCTATTACACACATTATTTGTGTTTGTTATAACTATTTGTTCCACTACACATCTTTGAATGAATAATATTTTTATTTCTGTATTGTGTCATATCTGTTCTTTGACTGCTATTGATGAGGATGTTTCTAATTCATTTTGTACCTTCCCTATGTCCATAAAGTCTGGGTACATGGGGTGCACCACATGGGGTGTAGCACATACTTTTAAAACATAACAATTTTATTTAATTATAATATAAATAAAAACATTTTATATTTGATTTCCATCATTTTCAATGCATAATTTGACATGCCTTGCAAAATTCAGGTAAACTTGATTAATAGGTCTGCATTGCTGTCAGTTCCAGCACACAGACTGGTAATGTGTTCTCTCATGTGGTTTAAATCTATAATCTTCATTGAGGAAACTTTCTCTCTCAACATACCACAGAAAAAAAAGTTACTGCCTCCAACCTCCACCTTTCGGAAAAATAACATAAACATAATAGGGAAATCCCCATGTACCCAGACTTTATGGACATCCTGGGTAGTATTTTTAATGGATTTTTGAATAGCTATCTATTAGGTTATCCCAAAAGTTTGTAAACTGACAGTCACCAAACACTCTGTGTCTAGGCTTATCTACTACACATGCTCTATTACTGATATTTATCACTTTAACTATAAATATAGACAAACTTACCCTACTTGAATGGCATAGCTTAAAAATGTGGGTGTGCATAGACAACAAAAATAGCTCACAGTCAATCAGACTTTTGGGACAACTTAATAAGTTCATGAATTCTCTTTTTTTAGCTTTACAATTTATTTTAATCTTCAACAATTCTTTTGATAATTATCGGTATTTAGGAATATTTCTATTTTCAATTACAGATAACAGTAAACCATTTAAGCTGCCATCTCTAGACAAGAAAGATTATGTATTTTGTGCAT
Organism: Xipholeptos notoides; assembly: GCA_036873565.1. NCBI lineage: Eukaryota > Metazoa > Mollusca > Cephalopoda > Idiosepiidae > Xipholeptos > Xipholeptos notoides. The sequence continues at coordinate 5,907 of JAYKTE010297026.1, read as the reverse complement.
ATCTTATATTAGACATGTTGATACCAGTATGTATCTTTCTGTCATTTTTATACGGATTCCAATGTGCAGATCTAACCTACTATGTGAATGAAGAGAATGGTCCAGGTACTTATGTAGGTGATATTGCTGCTGATACAGGCCTAAAAGACTCTATATCTCGACAAGAAGGCCAAGGACATATCACATTTAGTCTTCTCAAAAATGGTGAGAAGCATGGTGCACAGTTGTTTCATGTCTCCCAGAAAACTGGCAAACTCTTCACGGCACAAACATTGGATGCAGAGACATTGTGCTCTTATAATATGGAATGTTCCCATATGCTAGATGTCGCAGTGCGACATGCTGAGTCTTTTATGCAAATTCTTGAGGTTAAAGTGGTCATTAAGGATATCAATGACCATGAACCACAATTCCCAGTGAAACAAGTTAGAATCCAGTTTTCAGAAGCTGATGGACGAGGAATTAAAAAGTCTATCCCAAGTGCTATTGACAAAGATATTGGAACAGTTAATTCACGGATTACTTATTTTTTAAAGAAAAATAGGGATGAGCCTTTCACATTGTCAGAATCTAAAAGGTTTGATGGAAAATCAAATCTTGCAATCCGTTTAGAAGAAAGGTTGGATAGAGAAACAAAGCAAATGTATGTGGTTCATGTCATTGCAAAAGATGGTGCATCCCCTTCACGAGAAAGTGTGTTGGATGTTCATATCCAGGTTACAGATGAAAATGATAACCCCCCAATTTTTAAACAAAATATCTTTAATATATCTGTTAAAAATGAAGTGAACCTAACTCATCCCATATTAGTCTTAACAGCTTCTGATGCTGATTATGGTAAAAATAGTGAAATTTCGTACCATTTTGGACCCGATACATTAAATATTGCTAAGGTCCATTTCAAGATCAATAAAAAATCAGGAGGAATTTTTCTTTATAAGAAACTTAATTCATATGAAAAGCATATATACAATTTATATGTAGAGGCATCAGATAAAGGTAACCCTCCTTTAAGTTCTGTGGCCATGGTTGTTATAAATGTGATCAACCAACAAAACTATCCTCCAACAATTGACATCAACTTTGTATCAGCATCAATTGGAAATACAATAACTATTTCTGAAGATATTCATGTTGGTAGTTTCATTGCATATGTAAAAGTCACTGACCATAACGCTGGAAGAAATGGAGATGTCGCCTGTGAGCTCCACCATGACAAATTCCAACTTCAGAGTCTGGGCATAAAAAAGTATAAGATATCTATAAAGAATCCCTTAGACAGAGAGACCAAAGAGCACTATGATATCACTATCCACTGTCAGGACAAAGGCAATCCACCATTAAATACTGAGAGCCGTTTTTCAGTAAGAGTCATGGATGTTAATGATGTACAACCACACTTTTCAAAAGAAGTATTTAAATTCTGGGTATCTGAGAACCAGGAATCAAACTTCCCTGTTGGTTGGATCAATGTTACAGATCCAGATGTTGGATCTGGGGGACAGCTTGTCTACTCCCTTGTTGCTGACTCAAACAGCTTTCTACCCTTTCAAATATCTGATAGTGGAATGATCACAACTGTGATGTCATTGGACCACGAGTTTCAAGATAATTACCACTTCCAGGTTTTAGTCAAAGATAATGGTGTGCCTCCTCTTAATAGCACTGTAAATGTTATTGTTGATGTGAAAGATGAAAATGATAATGTTCCTTACTTCACTTTCCCTAGCGTTAATCCTTACACAATGGAAGTTCGATATCATCCCCAACACCCACAAAATATCACTACTCTGAAAGCATCGGATAGAGACAGCCGTGAAAATGCCTTTCTAAAGTATACAATAATCGGAGGCAATGATAAACAACTATTTGCTGTCAATCATTACTCAGGGCTTTTATCTTTCACTCGTGTTGTTATACAACAAGATGCCATGTCATATGATTTGCAATTTGTGGTCAAAGACAGTGGTACTCCCATTTTATCAGCAACGACCACAATCTTTCTCATTCTAACTGTCAGCAATGAGACTATAGAAGCAACAAATGCTGTACACTTGAAATCTGGCAGTAAAATTCATCTCCATTTACTCATTGTAATTGTTCTTGTCGCAGTGACAGTGTCCATACCAGTGACTGCAGCAATTTCTATATCTTTTATCCACTGTAAGAAATGTCGATCAAAAACGTACAGGGAAACAGCTAAGCCATCCCAAGCATCTGTTTGTGAGCAGAAGCAATTGATGCGTCCAGCTTGTGAAGAGGCATTTTGGTTAAATACTCGTACAGACAGGGCCACAGAATTGGAATTAAATCGTAATCCACGAATAGGAAAATCTCGAAGAAGGCCATTCCAAGGTGATAAATCTGGCAAGATTCAGAAACAGAAACGGTCAACTCTTGGTGTGAAACTCCCCACCAAATCTGACATCATCTATCAGGTAAATACATCTGAATACATTTTATACTAACTTTGATTAACATTTTCTTTTCAGCAATTATCAAAGGTTGTAAAAGATTGTTTTCTTCTTTCAATCTAATTGAAAATAGATATTATTTAATTCAGACTTATTAAAGTTTTATGATGGTTGTCAAATAATAATTCATTTTTAGATGCATTAAAGGTGATCTTCAATGACATACCTCATTGACAAGGTATTGTACATCATAACAGCTATACCAAACTCTGATCTTGACTACACAAAGAAACAAATTCAAGGACAAGATAATTTTTCATTTTTTTTTATATTGCAATACTCTCATCAACACCAGCCAATAAGAATAGCTCATTGGCCATTTTCTTTTTTTATTTACCTTTTACTTAGCTTGACCTTATATTTATGTGAATACCTTATTTAGTAAATTAGCCTTTTTCCCATATCTCTAAAGCTAGTTATTTATATATTGAATTTGCTAATTTTAGTCATTTGAATTCAACTAATAGACAACATAAGATATGTTTTTATTTTTAAAAACTAAATTCACAAATGCTTTTAACCCCCCATTACCACCACATATTGCTTAATAGATTGAAGAGAAGTTAATTATTCAAATTGTAAAATATACAAATTTGAAAATGCTTTTGTGTTTTTTTTTAATTATCTAACAAAGAATTATCAGTAGTCAATAATACTTTCAAAAACATATTTTCTGGGTATTATTGAAAATTTTTCATTAAAATACATTTTTTAAACTGTTGCTGAATTCATTGTGTTTCAAATCTCATTAAAAATTTTCAATGAATTTATTTTTAGAATATTCTTGTATGAGGTACACCTTTCCGAAAATCCAAGTTGGTACTACTGACCCCCATTTATATATCCACTGAAATAAAAAAAATAAAAAATTAATTGCTTTTTTTTTGTATAAAGATAATTCATAAAATTAAGGTATGGCTACTTCTTAAAAAATTATAGAGGTAACTTATTTCTCAAATTTTACTTCATAATAATTTACTAATTTAGAACCAATTATAACACCTGTACTGAATTCTTCATGAATAAACTCTTTTAAGGCCCAGTTGGATAAATTATGAAAAAATTATTAATATTCCTTAGCAATGATATTTCAGGATTCATATGTCTTGTGAGAAAAAGTTAATAGATTGTCTTCTTCACTATATCCAGTGGAAAAGAAAAACAATGTGGTTGTTGTTGTTGTTATTATTATTATTATTATTATTATTATTAATAATAATATAATCATCATCATAAAATGCAGTATGGAATAATTAATCTTTTTCCAAACCAATTTAGATAGCTTTGCTATATCTGCAACAATATCTCTATTACTTCTTCTTCTGCATCTTATTTCTTTATAATATATTTAAAGGCAACCAGTAAAGATTAGCTATTTTCATTTCAACTATTCTGATGATTCATTGCCTAATTTCCAATCCACCATTAAATAGAGACTGTGCACCAGATAAAACCTGGATGCTGCCTGATGCAGCAAATTGTTTCGTATCATTTTGGATATATTCATCATGATTAATAATCTGAATTTTAGTAATGCATAGTTAGATGTTATAACCCTTTGAAAATAAATTAAATACACCAGAAAAATAATGGATTAAATGCATTAAAAAATAATGAATTGAATACACCAAAATACACAGTAAGCTTTAACAGGGACATTAATTAATACTTAGTGTAATTTATAATGCAAATCATTTTGTGTATCTATTTTTGCAGACAGTTGTTCTCATCTTTATAGTTGCTGTTTTACCACATTTTTGCCAACTAATCCTCTGACCTTCTTCAGGTGATTAACCCAGCTGAAACGTGGTGAAGCAACAATTATAAAGATGACAACAACAGTCTGTAAAAATGGATACACAGATTATGAAGCCTCATCTCAAAGGTTTCCAAGAAATAGGCAAATCATTTTATACACTAGTTTAAGAGATTATGGTTTTATTACTCTACCAAAATATTATTTCAATATAAATATTTTGCTGATTAGGTTTATATAGCTTATTGTTGTGTTTGAAAGTTGGAGGAAAGATGACACATGGAACTTGTTAAATGAAATATATATTGAAATAAAGAATCATGAAATAGCTGAGTTGATCCTCCTTTCAAACCTAGGACAAATGTTATCTTCAAACCTTATCCCACAACTGCTGATCCACGACCCTGCAAAGCAGTCACAAGAGGGATAGTCTATTATATGAGGGGTGATAACCCAACACTTATAAGTAGATAAGGGATTTTAATTTTATAAACATTTTATATCTAAAGAAATTTATTCAATTTATTCTGTTAGAAAAAAGTCTAAAAAAATTCATTATATACTGAAACAGTATTGTGTGATTTCATAAAAATATATTATTTACTGCTAATTATATTAATGTTTGTTGGATTTTAATTTGTTAACAATGAGGATTTAGTTTGTTGTTAAAAGCAAAATAACTGTTTTCAAACAATGCAAGGTATTATACTGGTCTCAATAACCCCATTGTTATACATAATAATACAATTTGAATGGTTAATATTTTTATATAAGCATTGTCATTTTCTGTAAATGGTTTGTATTATTTCATTTTGAAGGAAGATCTTATTTGTTATTCAATCGTATTTACATAGTATTGAAAGAATTAGTTCATTAAAAAAATTTATCAAAAGTACATTTTAAATGGTTAGTATTTTTATGTAAGCATTTTCATTTTCAGTAAATTTGCATTTCATTTTGAATGCGGATCTTATTTATTATTTATATATTTAAAGACTTAGTTCATTAAAAATCAAAGTAACTCTTTAATTTGTAAAATTCAGAAAAAATTTGTTGTAAAACAAATTTATATTTTTTAGTGATTTTATGAAAATCAAGGAAAATGATTTATATTTTTATTTCTCTTATCAGTTATTTAGATTTTAATTTTGTCACTTTTAAGAAAGTAGAGTATGAATTAGCATATTAGTTATTAGAATTATGCTAGTAAAATAACTAGCTAGACTTGTGAAAAATTCAATGGATACATAAAGGTTGGTATGACTGATTTGTATCCTTTACAATTAAGTTGGTATAAACTTTAAATAAATATCTTAGGGTTAGGTTGTTCTTTTTTTGTAATTTCTGTAGAAAATTTATTTTAAACAACTTAAAATTATACAAAAAACTATTGTTTAAGTGAGACCAAGTCTAAGGAGACAATCTTGGAACATTGGCAGTTAAAATATTCCATTTTCATTCAGATGCATGAAAGGGTGTCACAGTGTCAGTTATTAAGTACCTAACACAGTAACAAACAGAATTATAATATTGAAATCAACATTTATTTAGTTTAGACAAATAAAAAAATTCAAGTTTTATTTGAAACATTATTTTAAATCCAGAGCTGGGACTACCGATTGACATTCGGTAGATCGGTAGATCGGTACTACCGCCGGTAGATTTCTGATACCGATA
>JAYKTE010296915.1:0-11411 GCA_036873565.1 Xipholeptos notoides | reverse complement strand
TACCAAAAATTATTGTTCTCGGCATTAAATGACCTAAAATGGTTGATATGCCATAAAACACAAACAAACAAACAAATCATTAGGATGGAATAAAAAAAAATAGGAGGCACTTTTGGAATAATCCTCATACATTGAAAATTCAACAATCTGTATAAGTCCCTTGGCTCGGTGAATCTAAACTTTATCCAATTTCTTGATTTACTTTTGGTTTGATATCAAGGGAATGGAATCTATTTTTAAAATTCTTTTCAGTAATCCTAGACTTTTTGCCAATAAAAATTAAAACTATATAAAGTGGTTGGTACATCCACAATGATAGTTTAATCTCTTAGATAATAGGCTGCAGACACAAAAGTTTATTTCACCCATACTCCTCAGAACATCATACTATTTTCCTGACGCACAGGTGTTGCACATTTGTGAAAATTTAATTTTAAAAACACAAGCTTTAATAAAACCAGCATTAATGTAGTAAATACTTTTGAAGTGAATAAAAAGCTAAATTGTAATTGGTCAGATTTTGGGACAAGGGCAGCCAAAATTTCAGCATCACATTGTAGATAAAGATTAAAATAACAAATGAACTAATGCAACTAAATTTCGCTTTGGCAAAATTACAGAAACATTTCTTATGACTTTATACATAATCTTCCCACTATCACTTTTACAGTTATTACAGGTTATTAAAAATTATTTTTTTCTGTTGATAAGAAGGAACCTATGGGTAGAATTTTAGGTCAAAGGAAGTTTTTAAATATGTGTAGGTAATCAATCTAAGGCTATGGTCACTAACTATAGGTATTGCTTTTCAACATTTTCCTCAGTAATCCTGAACTTTTTATGACTAAAATTAAAATCATATGAAATAGTTTGCAGCGAAGTTGGATGATATATCTACTTGGCTGAGCACAAACCCAAGTTAGGCACAAATTCAGTTTTATGTAAGATAGAGAAATCGTATTATACAAGTTCTAATCCCAGTCAAAACCATCACATTCATTTACTGCTGCCTCAGGTAGATGAGGTAGTAACTCAGCTAAGTTTAAGGATAACACTGATTCCAAAAACTCAGATAGAGACTTGTCAACTCAAGGAGAGTAACTCATCTAGCTGAAGGATAACACTGATTCCAAAAACTCAAGTAGATGAAAGCTGTAAACTCAAGGAGAGTAACTCATCTTGGTGATTTTAAAAAAACATTGGATGAGGCCTGTCGAGCCAAGGAGAGTAATTCATCTAGGAAAAGGACCACACTGATTACAAAAACCCATAAGATTTTGTTGGTTTCTAAAACAAATTCTTGGTTAGTAGGTTGGTTCGTTGGTTGGTTTGTTGATTGGCTGATTGGTTGGCTGGTTGGTTGGTTGGTTGGTTGGTTGGCTGATTGGTTAGTTAATTGGTTTGTTGGTTTGTTCTTTGACTGATTGTTTGTTTGGTTGATTGGCTGATTGGTTAGTTGATTGGTTGGTTAGTTGTTTGGCTGATTGATTGTCATATAGTTAAGTGCTTCTGATAAAACTCTAACTTACCTTTCAAACTTTTGACTGAATGATATGATATAGTTTTATGATACTATAGCTTTACAAATGAAGAAAAGTTTAAGTAAATAATATACCTTTCCTTAAGTGTTTGATATATTCTTATTTATTTATTTTTCCTTTATCCTTTTCTTTGTCCTTTAAATTACTTTCATGATGAAAAAAACCCAAAAAAACCCAAGAGTTTTTTTTTTTTTTAAATTCATCAAATCTCTCACTTTATAATTGAATAATGGAATTTTCATTGCTGGCAAATTTTTGCTTGATTATTTTTGGCACTTTTTCTTTCGCTATTTATAGTTTGTTTTATCTCTTTGTTTCTTTTTTAATCTTTTTTTTCCTAATTTGATGTTAATTGAGTTTCAAAAGTTGTTTTTATTGCTGCTGCTATAATGAAATCAGTTGTTTTTAGTCAGTGGCAAGTAAAATTTTCTGTCCAATGAAAATTAATGTTACAATTTTTAACATCCCATGTGATGATACACATGATTATTTAAAGGTAAAGAATGTTAATGGGATGAGAAATAATAAGATTATCTAACATTTATTGTAATTGGATGATTTCAAAAAACTGTATCAATCAAAACAAATGGATGCCAGTTTATTTTTGTTTTTAGAATTGGTACAGCAGAATCTCTTGTTATTTACTAATTCATTAATTTATCTAAACATATATATAAATGAAATTTTGTGTTTGTGTTTCTCTGTGTGTGACTTCATTCCCCATGGACTCCAAAACAACTGGGTCAATTTTCTTGAAAATTCACACAGTTGTACTTTTTGTGTCTGGGAGTGGCATTTCATCAAGTAATAAATTATCCAATTCTTAATTTTTTATTTTGTTAAAATAAGAGAAAGAAAATCTGATTTTGTTGGAATGTCTTTATTTATTGGTTGGATTTTTTTGTTGATTTGTTGATTGGTTGGCTTGTCGGTTGGTTTGTTGGTTGGTTGATTGATTGATTGCTTGGTTTCATTGATTGGTTGGCTTGTTCATTGGGTAGCTTGTTGGCTGGTTTTTTAATTGGTTGGTTGGCTGGTTTGTTGGTTGGTTGGTTGATTAATTAATTTGTATATTGGTTTATTAGTTGGTTTCATTGTTGGATGATTTGTTGGTTGTCTGATGGATTTATTGATTGATTGGTTGGTTGGTCCATCAGTTTGTTGGTTGGTTTTGTTAAACTAAATTTCAACTTTTATGACCATTTAATAAGAAACTATATTTAATAAAAAATGTCTTCTGTATGTTTACGTGTCATTAGAATAAGTATTTAATCCATAGGAGGTTTAGTTTAAAGGGATTGATATTTTGAAACCCTGATGACCAATGTAGCTCCCCAAATAGCAGACAGATGCTATAGAGTTTTAGCTTATAAGTGAACAAATGGACTAAATGAGATTTGAACTCATGTATTTTGATTTTAAAATCTAGCCACATACCACTCACCCACTAATTTTTCTAAAAATCTTTTAAGTGACAATCCTTCTTAATACGACAAAAGTTTTTCCTGTTATTTTCTTTTTTAAGTGAAATCTTATTTTCCTTCTTTCTATATATATTTTTTTCGTTTATTTATTTTATATTTTGTCTTGAAACGATAATTCACTCATCCATCATTTGTTTTAGTACTTGCTTCACTTAACATTAAATGAAAAAAATCAATGGAGCTCCAAAATCCTATTTAAAATAAAACAGATCAAATTTAACAAAATGCTTTTAAGATTTGTTAAAGTCTTGCAATATTTGTTTAAAAAGGACTCAATGCATTGATTAGCTGGGTTAGTATTTAGTTACTAGTAATAATGAATATTAAAATACATTCTGTTTAATTTTTTAAAAACGTTTTCATATTAGCCTAGATAAATAATATTTATATATTATTTGGACTTTTGTTCTCATCTTTATTGTCATATACACAGTATTCCTTGCTTGTCTGAATTTTTGAGATGAGACTTGATAAAGGATATTATTTAGCATATATGCACTGTTGCTTTTCGTTTTTATGATTGTATACATAAGGTTCTTTTTATTTTACATTAATTTACTGTAATGAGTCTTTTATTTTCATCTCTATTGTTATTCCCACAACATTTTGGCTGATACATCTTTTGGTATTTATTAGGCATTATTTTTTGATTTCTGGATCCTTCTCATTGAGCTTGATGGCTTTCATGAAATTATGAACTGAACTATCCTCTCAATGGGTACATTGTCTTTATCTCAATCCTGTCTACTGAACATATAGCTTAGTCAGTGTAAGTGTTAGTTACTTAGTTCTCAGTGACAATCTTCTGGACGTTACGGATTAAATTTATTTCTCAGGGAGAAATATTTAAGAACTGGCAGTATTGCCCAGCTTTGCTTAGGCATTGATTTTATGCTCCTTTTATGTAAATGTTGATCTATGTTTTTTGTAATTCCAAGTTTTTTTTTCTAAAAATCTGCTGTAATTTTTTGAAAGCTGAAAGTTATTTTAATAAAGTGAGGTTGTATCGACACCCCAATGACCAAGGTAGCTCTCTAGATGATACAGGCCTGTAATGATGCAACTTTTCAAGTTTGATCCATTAGCAGCGCAAAACCTAATCAAATTTGTTTCAGAGTGCTTAATACTCCAAATATCAAATTCAACGTCTCTAAACCAAAAATGGTAAAATAGTTTCGTAGAGATACACAAGGTCACTTTTTTTAAATGTATAAGATAAGATAAGATTCTAAATGTTGATTAACACCAAAAGTCAGTTGTATTTTATGAAAGAAAAAGAGTTTATATCTTTAGATTAAACAAATGGTTTTATATGTAAATGAATGCTTTTATGTAATGATAATAAAGATGAGGACAAAAGCTTAAATAATCAAGATTATAATAAAAGCTAGCAGCATAGCTTGGCATTGACCATGTAACTCAGAAAATGTTAGGTATAGCCAAATTCAAATCAAATTATAACATTATGATTCAAAACAAATTTTCATAGAACTTTTACCATAGTGCCGACAGCTGTTTCAATCTCATTGGATCTCATGAGTGACATGCAATGTTGTTACCATAAATGGGACTTGAACCTGCAGACCACAGTAAGTGAAACAAATGCCTTCATGACTGGCCTGCAACACCATTATTCATTCATAATTGCAATTGTTATAGTTTTACTCATAATTGTAGCTGATTTTTTTAATTATCAATTTTCAATATTTATCATGAGTATTCTAAAACAACATCAATCTAAAAACACTCCCAGACACCACATATAGTGCAACTGTGCAAATTTTCAAGAAAATCAGCCCAGCCATTTCAGAGTCCATAAGGAATTCACTCACTCATACACTCACAGATGGACAAAGTTCCATTTATGTATAAGTTTAGATAAAGCTTTATCTAAAAAATTGAAATAAAGAAACATTTGTATGTAACAATGAAAATGAGAACAAAAATCAGAATTACCTAACAATTATTATCAAGTTTCATCTCAGGAATTTGAAAAAAAAATAAAGCAACACTTTTTATATAACTATGAAGATAAGAGGAAAGGTTTAAATAATCTGAATTATACTAATTATCAACTTTTATCTAAAAAAATCAGATACTAAATTAAATGTAGAGAATATAAGAGGAGTTAGAACAATCTAAATATTACTATTTATTTATCATTTTAGAGTATTTTTATTAATAAATGATTTTTAAAAATCAATACCAAATTTTAAAGAAAAAACTTAAAAAAAAATCAAATATGGGAATTTGATGTATATTTTTAATGTGGATTAGGGTTATCTTCAAATTTTTATTTGAGGCTAGTTCATGAAAACATTTGTCTTTTCATATTGTACTCATTTATGTACACTGTGTTAAAGCCATATGTTATAATCTCTTAATGGATGTAATAAGAAGAGAGTTCGATAAAAGGTCATTGTAATAAATAGTAGATTAGAGTTACGATTCACTAATCACCACATTCTGAGAAAAAGAGCTAGAAAAATATGAATGAGAACTGAAAAACCTTTCAACTATGTCAACATAACTAGCCTAATACACATTGCAAATTATATCTGATAGAAAAAAAAATTGCTTTAGCTTGCTGTAATCAAACAGAAACTCACCTATGATGATTACAAAATAAGGGTCTTGATTTGCTTTTAAACTAATCCAGCGTGTTGCTGTTTGTTTCTTTTGCTTTATAAATATCTATATATGTGTATTGAAATAATTCACCCCTTGCACAGATTCTCTTTTTTTACCTTTATTACTTTCTTTATAAAATAGAACAGAGTAGATAGATAGATAAATAGATAGAGATAGATAGATAGATAGCGATAGATAAATAGATAGCGATAGATAAATAGATAGATAGAGATAGATAGATAGATAGATAAATAGATAGATATTAGATAGATATGTATGGAGAGAAGTCCAAAATTATTCACACTAAATACTAAGGATATATCATGGTGAAAGTTCAGATATCTAGATAGCTTGCTATCTACCTAGCTAGATAGTTTTAGTATAGTACTTTTCCTCACAGGCTATTCTTATTTATTTAAGTAAATTATAATAGAAATTTAAAAAAAAGAAAGTAAATAAATTGAAAACTTATATATTCAGTGGAAACAGAAGCATTATTTTTTTTCATATAAATGTTGTAAATCCAACTTTAATGATTTTAAAATAAAATTATTATGAGGTTCCATGTTTTGATCACATAATTATGGTCTTTATAAAAAATTTACTGATTTCTTCAGTTTACTTATATACTTTTTTCTTATCCTCTTCCGAATGAGAACCGCATGTTTTGTTATGTTCACATTCATATTGACATGCTTGGTAAAGGTATGAAATCACCATATTCTCTTCAGCTTTGGATTTGATAGTGCATCTAATACTATTTAAAAAACTGAGTTAATGAATGAAAAATGGTTTATTTTTGGATAAGGCTTCATAATTTGTATATCCATTTCCTGAAAAATGGATATACTAAGAAAGAAAAACGGTTTGTTCTCAGCATTAAATGACTGAAAAGATAATATGCCTTTAAAAATATCAAGTTAAATATATGTACATAGAAACATTCATACATAAATGCATGCATATATATATATATATTTTTTTTTTTTCCCCTAAATATTTGATTCATCTATCTGGAACTGTAAAGAGATTTGGTTTGCAGTTTGACATGAGCGTTTTAACACTTGATAAGAAAGTTCCTGAGATCTACAAGTAACACCTGAAAAAGTCTAAGGGCTTATTGGCTGAAAGGTGTATATAAGAGAAAGAAAGTCTAAATAGCATAAATCATACTATTAATGACATAAGTCCCTGAACACCTAAAACAACACTAATCATGAAAGATTGTTGCAGAAATTCCAACAAATGATCAATTCATAAATATATAGCCAATGATTGTAAGACATTATGAATATATAACAAATTATAATAAGACATTAATGATATCTATATATACATCAAAGATATCAAATATTCTATAAGTAATAGAGACCGATTATTGGGAAATAACAAATTATGATAAGAAATTAATGATATTTATATATACATCAAAGATATCAAATATTCTGTAAGTAATAGAGACTGATTATTGGGAAATAAATAATTTGCACTTTATCGAACTCATTTTTCTTATCTTTTGATTAATTTAGTTTCCGAGTCTCGTTCATATTTTAAAATTTTAATGAGATCTCACATTTATCAAATTATCAGTGATTATATATAACTTAACCTCTAGAAAATTTTATCAGTCGTTTTCCTTTCCTTTTTCCTTTCTTAATCTGCAAGTGATAAATTTGTTCTACTTTAATTTGTTTTTCCTTAATCTAAACTTGGTTTCATATTTCTTATTTAAATCAATTGACTATTGAGTTTGCCATCTATATTATTATGGTCTTGGCTTTGGCTTTGTAATCATAATAATTGATTTAAATTTCCTATATCCTTGGGAAAGGTTTTAATGTCCTCATTTCTATTGTTAATTATGTGTTAAACAACTTAACTCTTTTGTAACCCCAGGTTCTGTGACCTATACTTTGGGTAGAAAAAACAAATAGGCAAATTAATGCCAATTCTCCCCTGAACATCATACTATAGGCTTTGAGCCCAAAGGTATATATTACTCAAGATTTTTCCTTCTGTGGACTACACTTAGGCTGGAAGAATAAAAATAGTTTTGAAAAAATAATTTTGTTTGATTTTATAGACATTTAAAAAAATTACGCCCACCCCTTTTATAGTCCATTAAAAGTAATTTCTTTCTGGAGACAACATAGCCTATCTTCTGAAATGAAAAATAGTTCTGGCATTTGATAATAATCAATGCTGCTTATTACTGCACTTCAAAATCCCAAAACAATCATGTGAATGACTTAGAAAAACTTTTCAGCACTGCATAAATAGAAAGCAATCAGCCTAAACTGAAAAATCTAAAAATGAAACAATATGAACTTCATATAAACTTAAAAACAATAACATATAATAATTAACTCCCTCATAAAGATCCCAAATAACAACCATTCACACCAAATGATCCCCACACAACTCTCTCGGCACTAAATAACCAAAGTAGTTGATGTGCTGTTAAAAAACAAAACAACCAACTAACCAACCAACCAACCAAAATCAAAAACAAAAAATCCAAGTCCAGAGATCTATACATAAATCTTGAATTTTTATTGATTGTCTTAATATAAACTAACTCCTTGGACCACTGCACCCAAGCCACATGACATAATCATAGCTGGTTTATAAAATTTCTAAATGACATTCATTAAGAAGTAATAGGTTCAATCTTGAATAGCTAATACAGACTGACGTAATACCTGATAATGCTTACGGTACATGGACAGTCTGCATAAGATAATGCTTATGATATATAGAAAGTTCACTTAGGACAGTGGATAGGCAGTCAGACTTTAGAATTGTAAAACGCAAGTTCTAGTCCCAGTCATTCCATTTGCATTTGGACTACTACCTTTTAGAAAGGTATGAATCCCCACATTCTCTCCATCTATGGATTAAAAAGTGCATATTGTATAATTAAAAAAAACTATGTGTGGATAATTGGACATTTATCAAAAATAATTGTTCTAGGAACTAATTAACCTAAAAAGCTAGATATGTCACAAAACAAAGTAAACTATCCCCATAGTTTAAAAAAAGGGATAAGCACACAGTTCTGAGAAGGCTCTTGAATTTCCTATGAAGGTTTCTGTTATGGCAGAATTACCTCAAATGAACTGATCTACTCTCCATAAATACCAGAAGTCTATGCAGCAATGTTGAATGGTCTAAATCCGGACAGGTAACCATGCATACACATTGTTAGGCTACCTAGCCACCCTTTATGTTCTTGTAATTATATCCTTTGTTCTTGTAAATATAAATTTATTACTATACCTGTATTCTATTTTTTTTCTTTTTCTGAAAAAGGCTGAAGAGCACATCGGCCAAAATGTAGCAAAATAACACTGAAGGTGAATTGAGAAGTCCAAATAACTTGAATAAAGACGTGAATTTTGAAAATTATATACCTTGACTCTAGGCTATCTCTATACAGAGACCATGTATGATATTAGTACATAATGTTAAAAAAAACCCCAAAACTGGTTATCAGCATTCTCGTAATTCTTCTCATTAGTGTCAGTTTTTAGAAATTTCATAGTTTTAATGAAAATTTGTAATTAAAAATAAAGGGGAAAAAATGCAGATAATGTGATTTGATTAAAAAATTATAAAAGAAATAATTATGACCAAATTAAAAACTCGATAAAATATAACTAAAATAATTTATTTAAATAAAGGAAACAAAATTTATTAAAACTGTTGTTTTTTTATTTTATTTTTTTTTCTTGTATAATTTTTGCCTTTTTTATGACTATAATTATTAGTATGAGTTTGTGTTCATTTTATTATTTTTCCTTTATTAGAGGTGGCAGGGGAAAAAATCATTCTTCCATGATATGAACTGAGACTTCTTGTTTTCTTTGTTTATAGAATTGCAACAATGTTTATTAGATTATTAAGGACATCAGAGAATAATTATGATCATGTGAGACTGTGTGCCTACCTAACAGTTTATGTGTTAGTATAATAGTGGGCGTAAAGTAAGGGGCTGGTTGATGGTGGCAGTGTTGTTGATGCTTCATAGGAAAGGGATATAATCAAAAATAGTCAAAATAAGGAAAAAGGAACACTTGGACAGACAGAATCTGGTCACTGCTGCTACTAGATTCACTTTCTCTATTATAATTACAATGAAGAGTCCTCTCTTTTACTCTGTTGTTTGTATGTGTGTGTGTGTGTGTGTGTGTGTGATTGGTTATATTTCTATTTCTGTTTGTACATAGATCTATTTTTGTATAGTATCGATGGATTTGTACAAATCTATGTTCTTGTGTACTTTGATATCCTTCACTAAGAATATGAGTATGTCTGTGAATTTAGATGTGCTTTGGTGACTAAATTCAGACATTGTGAACCCTTGAAGGTTATTGTGCATTTCTGTTTCCTAATTGTGGAGATATCTCTTTTTATAATAATCATAGAAAGTTATTTTCTCAACTTCCATATCATTTGTTTATAAGAAGAGATCATCCAGTGTTGCTCAGATGTCAAAATAGTTTTAAAATAGATAGTTACTATGCTGTTTTGTAATTTTCACCATTTTTTCTCAGACTGTTTTCTGAACTCTTTCTTCCAAATAAATATTTACATATAACATTTTTTGTTATTAAGAAATAAATAAAAAAACGAAATAGCAACTACTTGCTTAGTAAGTAATTTGTATTCTGATTAATGTCCCTATTTTTATTCTTATACAAGAGTCATTCCAAAAGTATCTTTTAAAAGTTAAAGATGGAAGTGGTACCATTTAAATAAGCAACCTTTTGTACTCCAGAATTTATTTTTCTACATAGTCACCACTATTCTCAATGTATTTTGGCAAGTGATGAACAAGGCAGTATATTTTTGTGTCTTGGGTGTACTTGTCACTCTCATGTCTGTTGCCATTCCTGAATTGCTCCACGTAGAAAAAAATTGAACAGGTCAACAATCACCGTCGACTGTCAAATGTTTACAAAGCCAATGTAGTTGATGTTAACACAATGAGGAGATGGACTCATTGATTTCAGAGTGGCAACAGTGATATGAGTAACAAGCATGCTCCAGACATGGAAATTGACCGCTTCGTCCATTGCTGGCAAAAGTGCATTGAAAATTATGATGACTATGGAGAAAAATAAATTCTGGAACACAAAATATTTCTTGTTTAAATGGTAACACTTCAATCTTCATAGCTCTTCAACTTTAAAAAAATAACTTTAAAAACTAGGTGGCATTACTTTTAGAATGGCCCTTGTATATGCTTGTGTGTGTGTGATTGTTTGTCTACATGCATTGAAAGGGAGAAAGAGAGATAGTTTAAAATATAAAGTAACTAAAGATGACATGATTGAACCAATAAATCATTTAACTTCTATAAATTCTTCTTTATGTATATTCATCATATTATCACTTAAAAAAGAAAAACAAATAGAATGAATGGCTATCATATTTCATTTTGGCATATAAATATTTAGAAAAATGTTTTCAAATCCTCAGTTATCTTTGAATCTTCTTGTCACACATGTCATTCGTTTGCACTGAACCATTGTGGTGGGGTGACCTGTTTACCAACCACTGATAACAGTACTTAGAGCTCTGAATGATTAGATAAAATAAATAAAGTATCCTTTCTGGTAACAGTGTGTAGAGATTATTGTGCTTGCTATAATTCTTATGTACTAGCAGAACCTGTGGAAATTCCACGGTAGTTTAAACTTCAAGCCCCACAGCAACAAGGACCTGCTGAACACACAAGCAAAGAACCAGG